>JAMWET010006394.1:0-42500 GCA_024036415.1 Prochilodus magdalenae | reverse complement strand
AGCCTTTTCAAATAGCTGGAACCTGAAGAAAGCATTGGCTGATGCCCAAACTCAGATGAAGCTCCCTGAGCACAAGCTGATTACTGAATCGCCTACAAGATGGGGCTCAAGACAGCGCATGATTGAGAGGTTTGTTGAACAAGAAAAGGCCATTCGACATGTGCTAGGGGGAGACAAAAAGCGCAGGCAGCTCATCCCTTCATGGCAAGATATTGATGTGTTGGAGTCAGTGAGCAAAGCACTTAGTCCCCTCCTAGAGTTTACAGATGCCCTCTCAGGTGAGCAAGTAGTTACCATCTCCTACCTGAAACCGGTACTCTCATTGTTTAACTCAGAGGTCCTGGCAGAGAAGTCTGATGACACACAGCTCACAAAGCAAATCAAGGAATCCATTTTGGATTACCTTAACACTAAATACAGAGATGACAATGTGGATGACCTCCTAAGTGTGGCATCCACGCTTGACCCACGGTTTAAGAACCGCTACAATGATGACGATCAGATGATAATGTCAACAATTTCATCTGAGCTTATGGCTATGACAACCCAGGAAGAGAGCAGTGCTCCAGGCCCTTCAACTGCAAAAGCTGAAGGTGCCATTGCAGAGGGTGGAGCAAAAGGTGACGATGACACCTATGAGCCACCAGCCAAAAAAAACAAAGAAGTCTTTTGGCAGCTATTTCAAAAAAGTCAGTGAGAGAGGAGAGGGAGTCTCAGGCTAATGCCATAGAAAAGGAGATAAATAGCTACCTTCTGATACCAGAGGTGGACAGTGATGTTAACCCTCTTGAATGGTGGAAAACCCAAGAGATAAATTTCCCCAGGCAATTTCCCCAGGCTGGCAAAGCTGGCAAAAAAGTATCTGTGTGTCCCTGCCTCAAGCGGCCCTTCAGAGAGAGCATTTAGCACAGGTGGAAATGTTGTGACTTGTCACCGGGCTTCACTCAAGCCGGATAGTGTGGACAGATTAGTGTGTTTTTGGCACACAATTTGAAGAAATGAACAACCTGTTGGCCTAAAATTTTCAAAGGTTTTACAAAGTTTTCTGGGGTCTGTTCTTATAACTGTGATGGCATTAAGTATTGTTTTTCTGCTTGAGATTGTTTCTCTCCACAATTTTGTCATTTGTTTACAGTATGACTGCACTACTGTACTTTATTTATTTAAGACATTCTACTTTATTTCTAATTTGAACCTTTAAGACAATGTCTTTTTTTTGTGTGTTTGTTGCACACTACTGGAAGGATATTAAAGTTTATTCAGCACTTTCTGTTGATTTGCATCACTTAATATGTTTCTTTTAGATGTGTGGATTGTTTACAAGAATTGTATTTATTTTTGTTGAAGTTGTTTAAGAGAATAAATGTCATTTCCTTAAATACTTGTGTCACTGCAATTATTCTTTTAGTCATTTTATTGTAATCTTAACGCAAGTTTAATTAAATTTTTTTTTTTTTGGAAAATATCGTCAAAATATCGTTATCGTGAAAATCCTAAAAAATATAGAGATATTTTTTTTTGCCCATATCGCCCACCCCTAATATATATATATATAAATGTGTGTGTGTGTGTGTGTGTGTGTGTATATATATAAATGTGTGTGTGTGTGTACGTATATGTGTGTGTGTGTGCATATATGTAAATATGTGGGTGTGTGTGTTTTTACTTTTTACATATATTTAAATAAGTATATATACAGTATATATATATATATATTTATAAAGTATTAGCAAAAGTAATAACATCAGTAATAAACACTACAGTTATGTATTGATACACGCAGGAGCGGCTCAGTAAGGTTTTCCTAGTGATCCCGTATGGGCTACTATACTCTATCCGGTCCCTCTGTTAGAATGTATCCGAACTGCTCCGGGAAAAGGTTCTCAGCTGGTTTCTGGATGATGAATCCTTTTTACCTACACAGAACCACCGCTAGAACAAGGTGTCAGCTGCGGTTCTACTGTCCCCGTGGATGGGAAATGTGCGATATGTGCTCGTGTTGTTTATATGTTTATATATTTATGCAGCAGAAGACGTCACTGCTCCTTTCTGTTTACCGCAGCGGAGCCACCAGCATCTGGCCCTGATCATAAACTCTGTCTCTCGCTCTGACGGAGAACCTGCGAGATGGTTCTGCCTTCATATTACTCCCTCCTGGATTAATCAGAGCGCTGGAAAGATGTTCCAGGCTCCTCCGTAGCATCTTATCATACAATCTCATTCGCTCAGCCTTTCTCTCTTCGTCCGGGGTCAGCCAGAGGAGGATGGATTCCTGGGATCCTCTCGAGGTTTCTTCATCTTACACTAAGGGAGTTCTTCCTTCCCACTGTGGAACTCGTACCGGGATTCCCTTCCTGAAGTCTATACATTCTCTTTTTCCCTAAACTGCTTTTCTGTACAGCGGCTTTGAGACAGCATGCTCCGATATAGCACCTACGGAGCTCATTGAGACCCCTGTATTGCATGTAGCCCATATGTGCAGTGAGGTGATAAAGATCTGGCGTGGTGATACAATCGGACCACACTGGTGAACAGAGTGAACTCTGGGTAAATCACTGCCCTGTATTAGCACAGATGGTTTGAGTTAGCGAAATCATCATACACATTGTCAAATATCCTGCAGGCCGGATTACTGATGACGGACCATCCGGCTCTGCACAGAGGAGCACAGCACGCACCCCCACGCGGTGGCGGAGCTATCTTGACAGGGCCTTGAGGAACGTCAATATTTGGACACGGTACAAATCTCGTAAAACAGCCGCCAACACGCACGAGGGAGCCTACCTGGAGATTTACGCTGGCGGTTCAGCTCAGACGAAGGAAGTCCAGGGGCTGTGTGATGATCAAGCTCACCTGGCTCCATCAGTATGGCTTTAGAATGGTGCCACGCTCTGTAGTCCCTATCCATACATCCACCACCTTCGTTATTACTGTAACTCGATCCTGCGGTGCCTGTGCCTAACCCATACCTAACCTCTACCCCACCCCTCTTGAGGAAGTCCTGTGGGTCTTTCTCTTTTCAAATTATAGCAGCTTATAAAAGGATGTGGACGTTCTTTAGGTTCTCCATTATCCTGGAGAACTTTTGCCACACAAAGCCGACCACACATACACCCCGAGTTTGCTTTGCTCGGCGGCTAAGCCTGGGAAAAGGATTCTGCATTCGGGAAAACCGTCCCGGGATCATAACTTATTAACACTGAGACTTATGCTTCCCAGAGTTCTCGCCAAAACCGGCTGCAACATGGAGAACAGAAGCACAATAGCACTGCCATCTAGTGGTGATGCTGATACATGCAAGGAAAACACGCGGATTGAAGCAGGGATTCCCAAACTTTTCCAACTCACGTTCCACTGTTTAGCTCTAAAAGGCATGGGGGTCTGCTGGATCAAAAGTATCCCAGATAGTGAGCTGATGTGGGCCACATCTGGCATAGATATGGCACTGTTGGCCCACTGTCGGCATTGGCAATCTGCTCTGTGCCCACATTTTTACAACATGCATTTGGCCCACCTGTCCCAAAACAGACCTGGCCCACTTCTGGCACAGATACGGCAGAGTTGCCTACTTTTGGCTGAGGCCTGGCCCCAATGTGGTGCACACATGGCCCACATCTTGCTACCAGGAGCGGTCCACTCAAGTGCCATCAACCCATCTGGCAGGTGGGCCGGATTTAGGCCAGAACAGTCTGGGATGTATTTTTGTCTTGCTTTGTATTTAGTTTTCACTGAACTGCAGATTAAACACACGTACTGAACACTGACCAGCTCAACGTCCCAGCAGACAAAGCCCAACATGACTTAAACCTCCACCTTGTAAAATTGGGGGTTGTGCTTCAGAGTGTGTGTTTCGAGGAAGGGAGGCTGAACCCCATTTTAATCGCCCACTAATCTCAGCTGCCGAACATTCGGTGCATCCCTGAAACCGGACTTCAGGACCTTATACTTTCTCAAGCCATGTAGTTTACAGAGGCACTAGGGACCCCCACCCTCCTCCTCAGCGCTGGTCTGTGGACTCCCAGAGCTTGTAAAGCCTGGTTTAGAGCAGTGTAGTTAAAGCCTGTTAGATTTTGGACAGTGACTGACTAGCTTATGTCAGTCCGGCTCCCGCCATATACCTCCTGTCTCTAAAGAGGGCTAGGGCTAACAGCTAGCTTACTTACTCGCAGTGTATTCTTCTTCTAGCAAGCATGCTAATACTGAGTAATGCTGAAGGGAACCAATGCACTCAATCCAGCACTGTAGCCGATATGTTTTTTATAATTAGGGCTGTCGAATGCTAATGCTAGGTGTTTTCTTTCATCTAATTCATTATTTTATTGGCATCATTTATGACATTTGCCAGTCTTATGATAATTTGAAATATGTAAATATTATATAAGATAAGACGCCTTTATTGTCATTACACAGTGTACAACGAAATTGAGTAGCAATCTGACAGCACTTTACACACATAAAGTGCAAAGACTAAAAGAGAGACAGAAGGAAAAAATAAAAATAAAAAATAAAACAGTAATATACATATATATCGTCGCTGTCCAAAGAAAAACATGTATCTCCATTTTTGTTGATTTTTGCTTTTATGCCTCATTTGATCACATGAGCTGCTGTTTACACTGTGTGGAAATTTCATGAAGAATGGACCAACAGTAATGGCCCAAAACAGCTTGGAAAGACATCTGGTTCCATTGACTTCCATTCAAATTCAAAGAGGTTTTTGGCCTCTCCTGTAAAGTTGCCATTTTGGAGATACCTGTTTGCGGTGAGATACCGACGATATACTATATACTTTAGGCAATGTGTATATATATATATATATATATAATAAATGACTATAAAAACTGTATATTCTAAACAGACAGGTGAGGTTAGGGTTAGGGCACATTCTTTGGATAGCTTATAGAGATAATTATTCCACATCAGGAGGTTTTCTTTTTGCATAGAAGAATATACAGGGGTTGGACAATGAAACTGAAACACCTGGTTTTAGACCACAGTCATTTATTAGTATGGTGTAGGGCCTCCTTTTGCGGCCAATACAGCGTCAGTTGGCCTTGGGAATGACATATACTGCGTCCTGCACAGTGGTCAGAGGGATGTTAAGCCATTCTTCTTGCAGGATAGTGGCCAGGTCACTACGTGATGCTGGTGGAGGTTCGTCCTTCTTGGTGGTATGCTGACATTACCCTGGATACCGTGGCTCTTGATACATCACAAAGACTTGCTGTCTTGGTCGCAGATGCGCCAGCAAGACGTGCACCAACAGTTTGTCCTCTTTTGAACTCTGGTATGTCACCCATAATGCTGTGTGCATTGCAGTATCTTGAGCAGAACTGTGCTCTTACCTGCTAACTGAACCTTCACACTCTGCTCTTACTGGTGCAATGTGCAATTAATGAAGACTGGCCACCAGGCTGGTCCAATTTAGCCATGAGACCTCCCCATACTAAAATGACAGGTGTTTCAGTTTCATTGTCCAACCCCTGTAGTTTAACACTTGAGGACAAACAGTGTAGTGAGTGATAATAGAACAGGGCTGAAATGGAACACTGGAACAGCATACAGTGCTCTATTGGAGTCTGTGCCAGTGAAGTGTTGAGGTAGTGTTTATAAATATCAGGCCTGTACCCGACTCAGTATTTTGCCAGTGGAATCGGATTCGCCCGTCCTGGTCGACGATTCGACTGTTCGTTCATGCTTTCCCTCCATGTACATTATCTAGTACTCAGTAGATCAGCAGTGTCACAGGAGCATATCTCTGAGCTAAGAGAGGCGGGGCTTATGCTGATCGATCTGAACTGGAGCCTGATTTAATTACAGGATACAGCGCCGGGCAGCAGCGTGTAGTTATACTAAACATTAGCGCTTATAGCTTCTAGTCTTTTAAATTTCACTTCTAACAGCTTCTTCAGTAGGAGGACCCTTCGCCTCTCATCTCTCATTAATAATGACCTGCTAAATAAAACCAGATTAGTCCATATTTACATTATTTATAGATGAACAGAAGAACGGTAAACCTGAAACTGCACTGGAATCATTATCTCTGGTTTATCAGCAGGCAGATTAAGTGACTGTACTCATCCTTAAATAAAGATAATCTCAGCTGTAGAGGAATAAATAAACATATCTGTAATTTAGGATCTAAAATAATGGAGTTATAATAAAACAAACGTCTCCACTCCGTTTCTCCTTCACCGCAAACAGCCGTTACGTCTAAACTGAAAGTCAGCTCCCTCGTTTGGAGCAGTGTTGGATGTCTCACTGAATGAAGAGCAGGATTCGGTTTCTCTTCTTCAGAAGCTCCTCCAAACTTTCTCTGAGACATCGTTCCCCCAGTGTTTCTCAGCTTCACAGCTTCAGCTTCCTTCAGTGGTGAACCGCCAGCGCACAGTGTCACGCAGATTTAATTTTTTAGCAAGAATATGTCACAGCCCAGCTAGAACTTACATATATATTTATTATTCCCTTTAATAATTATTAATTATGTCTGTTTACATTCTTAAAGTTCTTGTGCATTACTGTACGCTTTATCTGTTTAACAGAGGAAAAAAAAAGGTCACTGTTGTCAGTCGACTTAAAGGGTCGTCGACTGACGATTCGACTCGTCGACTTCTAGAGGGCAGCCCTAATAAATATTATTGTGTTGTCCTGGTATAGTTTTCTATTCCATCTTACCATATATATGAGTTTTATTGTGTTTCTACTGGTGTATTTATTTCTCTGAATTTATTTAGCTTTATTATACGTTTACAGCCATATTTACTAAAGTAGTCCCCTGGTTTATTTGCTATAATGCTCAGCTCTATTGTAAATGAAGGTCACCTCAATGAGTTTAAAGACCGGTTGATTGATTGAAGCAATTAACCGCAATGTTTTAGATAGTTTTAGTGATTAATTACGTTTGTTTTCCGAATTACGTCCGTCTGATCGATATGGCCGTTCATACGGAGGCAGGGTTCACACGAGCCTGAGCCTGAAATTCACATAACGGCAGGAAGAACACGAAAGTAAGACAAACACAGTCTTCCGATTTAGACATACTCACCGTCCTGGACAGAACTGTGGTGGCTGTGGAGTCTAACAAGTTCCTGGGTACGACAGTCACCACGGCCCAGAAGTGGGACAGCAACATCAGCTCCATCACCAAGAAAGCACAACAGAGGATGTGGTTGCTGCGTCAGCTGAGGAGCTGGTAGGACACTGCCACCATAGAATCTGTTCTCACCATATCCATCACAGTGTGGGGAAGCCCAGCCACCAAACATGATACCCACAGACTGCAGCATCATCAGGTCTGCAGGGAAGACCCACACTGCTGGATCTGCACACTTCCAGAACCAGGATGGCTGATCCATCACACCCTGGATCAAGACAACCAGCTGGTCTAACAAAGCCATACCTTACACATTCCTAGCATTCCATCATTCCGATGGGTAACGACTGCTGTTAAACGTTCCCAGAACGTAACCTGCATACCGAGACGTGCTAACTGAGAGCTTGCGCTGCTGCCGTGTTCACCATTCCTTGTGATTGTAACAGCATGGTCAAGCCGATTGACTGTTTGGAATGTGAGGTCATCATTTCACCTAACTGAGGCCTTTGTTATAGGACTCGGTGTGTGATTCATTCACGTGTGAGGCAGAACTCCTAACCATAGACAGATGTGTCCCGATGTGAGACATCTACATATCCCTTCCACTCTTGGAAGCACCGAGGAACAGACTTTAACTGAAGCCTCTGGGAAGGTTCGTTGTTGGTAGAGTTTCACCGCTCGCCGTCTCCGTAAAGCCAGCGTGTCCCTGCTAAGCGAGATCCCTGGGTTGCCAGACCGCCGCGACTCTATTACTGGGGTCATAAATTGGATTTAGTTTAATCATATAAACGTGTGGGTTTGTTTTGGGGTCTGGAAGGATAGCCGAAAAACGAAACCGCCGTGCCACGTTGCTGTTCCTTTCCCGACGCCTAAGCGAAGGTAGTGCCGAGTTAGGCGAAGCCTTGTTTTGATGATACCCATCGTTTTCCTGTAAAGAGATTGTTGACGTTGTGGCCTTTCGGAACAAAACAGTTCACGTGTTTGTTTAAGTGCTCGTGATCTCTGCATTTTCAGGAGTGAGGAACCAGCGAGGAACTCGCCGTGTGGGTTCCAGGCCGAAGGCTTTGTTTTCCAACACGCGTCACGCAAACTGGCGCTTGGGTATACAGAACCAAGCCCACCATTTGGATGCAAAGATGTTTGGAAACCAGATCTGAGCGCCGCCGGCCTTCCCCCGCCGTCTCGGTTTCGACCCATGCCGTAGCCATCAGAACTATATTGCAGTATCAAAACCGCAGGCGTTCCCCACAAACTCGGCCCGGGCCCGGCGGCGGCGTTAATGAAAGCTGGGCTCTCTCTCCAGAAACTGTTTAACCCCGCCATTCGCCGATAGGACTCGGGGAGGTCGGTGCAGGGCGCTTGGAGCCTTAAGAAGCAAAGCTTCCCAAGATGGGTTTCGGAGAGAGGAGAACACATCTGTGGTAGATTTCACCCAACTGAGCTTGATGCGTAAAACCCCCAGATAAACGGTGGAGCCCAGACTTTACGGCAGGGGCCGCTACTCTGTTTACTGTCTCTCAGCACTACAGTAGAGCTGGAAATGAGTGAAGGTCATCTATTCATAAATCACAGCTGAACGGATTCCATAACTCCAGACGTTTTGAGAAAGGGGGTGGGAATGGGCGTCGAGTCAAAATCACAAGACAGGCTTGCCCCCATTTGTTGGTTCTGCTCGAACCCGATGCCTAATCCTGCTGATCTTTGGCTTGCCTGGTGCTCGGTTTTGAAGCTGGAAGAGATCCATCAAGGCTGAGTGGGCGTATGTGTAGTTACGGATGAAATTAACGGGCCGCTTTTGTTCGATACTTAGAAGCAATATTGTTGCGAAAGCAATGAAAACTGCTTTGTAGCTGAAATATGATAAATCATACAATAGGACTCCCATTGGACGGCCATTTGTTCATATCAGAGGACCACAATCTGATGGGAAAACAACAGTGCAGATAATTGGCCAGAGCTCATTGCGAGTTAAACACCGTATGCAATCATCCAAAAAGGTTAAGTGTAATCTTGAAACATTGCTAATGAGATTTGATAGTACAGCCACTCTAACAAACCAGGGTTCCCCGTCCAGAAAACACTGAGCAGCCATTTGCGTTCCTGATTGCCGTTAAAAAAAATAAAAAAGCCTGGTCATCAAAGGAGCGTTTCCACGGCGATGACGCCGCTCCCTTGATTGGGGGCGGCACGGCGAGCGCATTTCATCTCCACACGTTTCACTTTAACCATAAAATTAGGATAGAGTACACGCAAGTCCTGGAGGCCCCCCGGCCGCACTCTGTAAACCTGCATTAGGACTTACATAGAGCAGGGCTTGGAACGGCGGTGGGGCCAAAGCCTCCCGGAGAGCCTGCTGCTCGTATTGGGACTTAACCGAAACCATGTGGCGCGCCGGGGCTCTATGGTTTTCAGATGTGCCCCTGAAATGCTCGAGCAGAGGAGCGCCTGAGCCTTATCAAACAGAAAGCCTTCCAATGATGATACTCGGGCCTGCCAGAGCTGTAACGTGAAACATGCTCGGTTGGTGCGGACAGGGGCTTCATTTAAGGTTCTCGGGGAACGTAATCAGATGTAGGACGAAAGTGGGTCATATGAGAATCACTTTCGGTTGCCACGAGAACCTTTCAGCGGAGAGATCTCTGTACGCACAGTCCATCTATGGAAGCAAAGCCACTGGATTTCCATACGTCAAGTCTACTAACACTGCTGCTGTAGAACAGCGTTGTTGGTCGCCAGCAAAACCAGCATGCACTAAATGGACAAAAGTACCAGGATGTACCTCAAGTTCAATGAATTCTGGTGTTTCATTGAGTCCTATTGCCACATAGGAACCTAGTCAGGTACCCTGCCTTTCTGAAAGAATGGGTGGTTCCAAGAGATCCCTCTATTTGAGGATGGTCCTGGAATAGGATGGAACGCTTGCTAGATCTTCCAAGATCACCTGTGAGTGGTTGTATTGAGAAGTGGAAGTGTTCAGGAACCACAGCAACACAGACCACGTACAAGAGCGGGGTCGCCAACGCTCTGCTGACTCAGTAAGAGTTCCAATCCTCCTTTGACATTAACATCAGCACAAAAACCGTGCGCCAGGAACATCACGGCATGGGTTTACTTAGCCGGGCAGCTGCGTGAAAGCCTAACATCACCAGGCGCAATGCCAGGCGACGGAGGGAGTGGTGTACGGCGCCACCACTGGGCTCTGGAAACGTGTTCTCTATCTGGCGGCCTAACGGATGAGGGTACCCATTCCAGGGCCATTTCCAGGCCCAGCGCAGTTGACTTGACACGGTTAGCCATGTTTAGGGCCACAGAACCGTTTGGTAGAGCTTTTCGGTGATTGAATCTACTACTCGTATTTCAGCCTGAGTTGCAGCCGTTTGTGGTACACGAGGTGGACCTCGTGTCCCCAGGAGATCTCTAAAATCTCCCCATTTGCTTGAAATAGACACCTGCCAGTTCTTCTTGTCTGAGTTGCTGAGATGAAGTGGTTTTGTAATTGTAGAACTGCAGCCGAACCTTTCCTGTTTATATCTCAACGAGTGATTTATAGCGGCGGTGGGGAACTGGCAGCCGGAGTCCAGCACAGCTTGGTGATTTCCCTGCTCTAGCTCACCAGCTAAACCTGCTAATCAGCAGATGAGTTAATTTAGGTGTACTTGGAAATTTTTTTTTTAAGCGACAGGGCCAAAGAGTTTTAAGCACCAAGGGTACCCATTCCAGGGGGAATTCCAGGCTCAGCGCAGTTGACTTGGCATGGTTAGCTGTGTTTAGGGCCACAGAACCGTTTGGTAGAGCTTTTTGGTGATTGAATCTACTTTATATCTCGTATTTCAGCCTGAGTTGCAGCCGTTTGTGGTACACGAGGTGGACCTCGTGTCCCCAGGAGATCTTTAAAATCTCCCCATTTGCTTGAAATAGACACCTGCCAGTTCTTCTTGTCTGAGTTGCTGAGATGAAACATGGTTTTTGTAGAAGTAATCAGCTGGCAGCCGAACCTTTCCTGTTTATATCTCAACGAGTGATTTATAGCGGCGGTGGGGCACGGACTGCAGCCAGGAGTCCAAGTACAAGCTTGGTGGGCCCTATTGCTTTAGCTCACCAGCTAAACCTGCTAATCAGCTGATGAGTTCATTTAGGTGTCACGTTCATGGTCATGAAATATACACCAAAGCATGTTGTTCAGAATCGAGTTCAGTGCGATCGAAGACAACACGTACAAACTAACCAATACTCTGCTATAGACGTGTAAATGTATTGTCCTGACATGTGTGGAGTTATATCAACAGCCGACGAGAGTGGACAGTCTGCAATAACGGAATAGGGAAAGCTGAAATATCAACTCATGCTTTGAGTTCAGCGCCATCTGCGAGAGCCTTTCACGTGCCTTGTGTGCAACGTGACGACGTTACCATGACTCAAAAGTAACAAGCTGTCACCATCACGATGGGACTGTGATGCTAATCGCTAACGAGTTAGCCTGGGTAGTGAATCAGAGACCATGCCGCAGTGGACAACCAAAAGTCAAACCATGCTTTATTAGTGTAGAAGGAGAGCTGACAGGAACGAATCTGTTGTGGGTAGGTTGGACATCGTGAGCTAATGCTAATGCTAATGCTAATGATTCACACCTGGCCACGCTTGTGGTACAAGCATTGACGGGCCTTATCACTGTGCTTGCCTGACTATATAAGGTCATCCTACTGCATGTGCTTTTAAGGGGTCACTTCATAGTCATGCCGAGACGTGGGTTAGCAAACACGACGGCCCGATACTAAGAGACAGACTTCTGTATGTGTAGCTCAATAAATATTGATCGTATCAGTCTAGTTTATTGTTCCTGGTCACCTCCATCTTCTGCAGTCCCACACTTCCTTCTGGGTGCAGCTGTTCCTTAGACAGTGATTGTATGTAGATTTTGGGCTGTTAGCTGTTTTGATTCAGGGGACTCTTAAATAAGAACCTCCACATGATGTGAAAGTTCTATTTCAACTGAAGGGTTCCCTTAGAACCGTACTTTCAACCCCAGACGCAGAGAGGAACCTTCAGGAATGAAGCATCATAGGCCTGCAATACTAGTATAACTGAACTGTCAGCTAACTTAGCCCTAAATACTGATACACCATAAATCTGTTGTCTTTCCAAACTACCTTAGCTCTCTCTAATCTACGATATGACTTATAGCTGTCTATGTCTGTGGTACGTGTGGTCTATGGAGTCTTTTCAAGTTCCCCAACCACAATCTCTGCTATATAGCTAAGCCTAATGGATTAACCATGGAGGATACGAGAACCTAGCTTAACGACGTGGCACTGGATGTGTGGATTTGACAAGTTGACCTCTTCTCCTCGGGGTCAGGCAGCTAGCGGTTGGGGGTTTAAGATTTAGGGACGGCGCTCCGAAACAAGCTACGGAGAGCCCCTACAGACATCAATCAACGTGCATGTGCACCGCGACGCTCAGCGGGATACATTTGCAGCAGAGTCAAGGACGGCTGGACGTTGATTTACACCCCGAGGCAGTCTCGGGTTCAAATGACTTTCTGGGCAACGCTTATATTGGGTGTGACAGACAAGGGGTCGCGAGCAGATAAGCCTGCAGGTCTAAATACAGAACCAAGCGCCCGTCCATCCATTATACTTCACCCGGAAGGTCATGGACGTGCTGGAGTGAGGATCAAGTTGTTCCACTTTGACGGATACAAGCAGAGTCCTGCTAGCCCTTAGCAATGAACAAGAGCCATGGGAGTTGCTTTCCCAGATGTCTACAAGGCTCTCAGCCATTTCCCAAAAGATAGAAACTTGACTAAGTCAAGCAAAGATTGCTGATCACCAACAGATACTGAGAGAGCATTAGCTTAAGCTGGACTTAGTTTTTTTAGGGGGCAAATGGAAATCCACTCAGGGCTTTTAATCAGATATCCAACCCACAGTCTAAAACCTTTGGGGTTTCCCAATCACTTCCAGGGCCACAGGTGTATAAAACCAAGCACCTAGACATGCAGGCGGCTGCTACAGGCATTAATGAGAGAATGGGTCGCTTTCAGGAGCTCAGTGAATTCCATCGTGGTACCGTGATAAGATGCCACCTGGTCCAGTAGTGACATTTCCTACCTACTAAATATTCCACAGTGGACCGTAAGTGGGATTATAACAAAGTGGAGGCGATTGGGAACGACAGCAACTCAGCAGTGAAGTGGTAGGACAGAGCGAGGTCAGCGGATGCCAGCATTCTGAAGTCAGTCTCTACAGACCTCCAAACTTCATGTGGCCTTCAGATCAACTCAAGAACAGTGCGTAGAGAGCATCATGGAATGGGTTACAATGGCCAAGCCGCTGCATTCAAGCCTTTCATCACCCTTACATCCATACACACTGCGAAGTGTTAAAAGCAGTGGTGTAAAGCGCCGCCACTGGACTCTAGAACAGTGGAGATGTGTTCTCTGGAGTGACCAATCACGCTTCTCCGTCTGGCAATCCGATGGATGAGTCTGGGCTTGGCTGTCGCCAGGAGAACGGTACTTGTCTGACTGCACTGTGCCGAGTGTAAAGTTTGGTGGAGGGTTGATGTTCAGGAGTTGGTCTCAGCCCCTTCGTTCCAGTGAGAGGAACTCTTAATGCTTCAGCAGACCAAAAGATTCTGGACCATTCCATGCTCCCAACTTTGTGGGGACAGTTTTGGGACGACCCCTTCCTGTTCCAACAGGACTGCACACCAGTGCACAAAGGTCCTGATCTCAACCCGATAGAACACCTTTGGGATGAATCAGAGCGGAGACTGCGAGCCAGGCCTCCAACATCAGTGTCTGACCTCACCAATGCACATCTGGAAGAATGGCCAAACATTCCTAAACGCTATGGAAAGCCTTCCCAGAAGAGCTGAAGCTGTTATAGCTCCATAGGGTGGACTAACATGGTATTAAACCTTATGGACTAATAATGGCAGGTCTATCAAGTTCATGTGCGCGAGAAGGCAAGTGAGTAAATACTAGCTTACAATGTCCTCCTTTGGGTGGTGGGGTGTCTTCTTTTTTGGGGTTATGAAAGTGGTTACCCTAGTGACCATATACTTCTGAGGGTCTTCTACCCGACCTCGACACGGTTAAATTGTACAGTGTTGTAAACTTGAACATTGTGGCAGTTTAGGCTCAAACTAAGCCTTGACCAAACTGGCGCGAATGGCAGCTGGACGATAAACAGGACTTAGGACGAAGCTGAGGTTTACAGTGAACTGAAGCATAGCCTGGATAGCTATGGCCAACCACAACTGGTTAATAAAGCACCACGACTTGTAAATAGCTGCGTCTCCCAATGCTAACTGCTGACTCTAAACCAACAAGCAATTCATTTAGTTGCTTCCATTAGCTACCATGATCTAGTGCAAGATCAAGAACCTCAGACAACAAACATGCCTTGGCTGATCAACCACATTTGGCCCAAGAGGGGAATGATCTACATTTGATCTGACTGGATAATTGCTTTAGCTTGTTTTAAACTGCTGCCTCGGTACCTAGCAGCAACCGAAGCCATTATGCGTCATGCTGAACCACTCAGCTATGTGGGATCGAGTGTTGCAAGACGGTTCCTGCCATGCTATTAAAGGTGGTTTTGATTTGTGTCACTCACCTGAACGCCCGTAAAACAGACACCTTTGATTTTCGAACATTACGGCGCAAACTGATTTCATGTTCGACATTAGCGTCTTTAATGTAGCAACGTGAGAGGGAACAAGCCTGGGGGCACGTACCTTTCACCCTCCGCATCCTGCTGAGGGAACGAGGGAGGGAGGGAGGTGGGTATGAAAAGCCTCAAAGCCAATGCTAATAAAATCCGACTCCTGTTAGCCCACATACAGCATCGCCACCCTACAGTCGGTGCTGAAGGCTTTAGATGATGTACAGCTCTGGAAGTAAATCAGAGAGCACTTCTTAAATCAGCATCTCCACATGTACAGCAGGTTCTTAATGAGGAACCGAAGGTTGGGTTCTAGCTTTACTAGCAGATACAGTGAGGGTCTGGTTCATAAGAACAAGGTCAAGCAGCCAACACACAGGACAACACAGCTACAGACTGGCAGAGGGCCAAACCCACTCTCTACTGACCGTGATGAGCGCCACCTCATTCCAATGTCCCTTACCCACCGTAAGATGACCTCAGGTGACCTACAGAGAGACTGGCGAGCGGTGGCTGGGGTGAGATATCTGATCTGGAGTTTGGGAGACATGGTTCCAGTAGTGTAGAGAATCAAACAGAACCAACACAAACCCAGAACCTGTACAACTAGAGATACTGATCAGTTTGAGGTGGGCTCTAACATTTTTCCAGAGCTGTATATCAGCTACATGCTAACACAGCATCCTTCCAGGCTGTTCACATGATGTGGGTTTTAGCGAACACGTGTCACGTGAACGAAACATGAAGTTGACCAACGTGAAAAATATCTAGAACTTCAAAGTCAGCTGCGAAGAATAACGGTCAAGGCAGCCACACCCCCCCCCCCCCCCCCTCCCCAACCCCATAAGCTATTAGAATTGAAGCTTGGCTCGACATATGCTTCACATCAGATTTCTTATAAACATGTTAGCAATGTGAACAAATCCATCATCAGGTTCCACAGAGCTGCATCCAGTCCATTCATCTTCGGCCAATTAGGCTTTACAAGGGAAGTGCCTCATAGGACAAGTATTGCATGGCCCCTATCTGGCACGAAACCCCGTACTACCCAAACAACCAGGCATTTACAGGAAAAATTCATTTTCCTTTCTGATATTCGGCTGACGGAGGCGAAGGGACAAGGTTCAGGAGAACGTGGAGCTCATCAATCACAGCCTTAATTGTTCCGCAAACATTTCGTTCTTTTGCGCTGGTGGTAAACGAGCGCGCTGTTTGCCTAAGCTCTCTGATCATGGGAATTAATTCCATTAAATGCTTCATTAGAGCCAATTTGCAGTTGCAGGTCACGGCGAAACCCCAGGAATGACCCTGATTCCAAACATGCGTTGGTAATATACCACGCACTGGAAGTGACAGCGATAGCAATGTGCTTCACTGGTTGCGCCAGTAAGGCTACAACAAGCACGTACGCCAAGCCCTCCACAGCTTGCGTTGAACGCTAGAGGAGCTCGATGCTGAACAACTCGGTTGTCCCATAGCCTCCATTTAACGTCCAACTGCCGAAGCAGGCTTTGCTCGCTGCTAGCGACAACTACAGCTTGCTAGGAAACGAAAGCTGGCTCCTAATGAAAGCCTGAGTGTTCCACCGTTCGGCGCTGCTTTCCTTATTCCAGACATTTTCGCTTAACGCCGCAGCGTTTCAGCTTTTCATGGTCTGCAGACATCCAGAGTAATATCATAAACATGTGCAGCAGGTCATGGCCAGCCCCCCCAGCCCCTGTATCAATAAATCACGTTGTTTTAACAAGCTATGGTGTTGAATTATGGGAGGGCTTTAAGTATGCCCGAGCTCGGAATTCGTAGCTTTTTGTTTTAGTAGGAAATGAAATACGGCGCAACATAACAGTGCTGGCCTTTGTTTATGGGCAAAATAGCCCTTCTGCGGCGGGAGCAAGACGGCAAGCATGTTCCGACGAGCCTGGGCCTGCAGATGGATCAGCTGAGAGTTTATTTCCTTAGCCTGGAAATGTCTGTAGTTTGCGACTGAAAGGTAAACAAAGACCCGGTTCTTATGAGCAACCGGTGAAAGGGTGGATGCCTGGCAGTGCATGTGAGACCAATCTAAAAATCAGCGTACTCCCCACGCACTCCGGGGTCTGGGTAAATGAAGCCCTCGCTGCGCCTTCTCCTTTCGCTTAGCAAGATGCTATTAAAAGACCAGCGCGCTACGTTAGCTTTTGCTAACGCTACACTTCCTTTGGAATGAGTCTTTTGCTCAAAGTCAAAGACACAGAGCATTAGGGGGGGCTCCAAAAGAAGGACTGTATGCCGCATTGGCATCAGTGATTACACCCGGCCGGAGAGCAGCAAACTAGCTTCTGATGCTAAGCATCGCTAGGGTTCGATATAGGCTGGCCACACGTCCGGTTTTGGGTGGGACCATACGTTTTTTCAGCTACTGGCGCACTGGCTTACGTCCATGTCAGAAGATAGTGCTTTTTCAGTCATTGGTTTAACAAGGTCATGTGACACTGTGACTCGCCTACCGGCTAACTGCAGGTCAGCCCTCTAAATGCTAGTCAGTTAGTAAGCTCCTGTCGGACCCATGAATGTCATGCATTCCACCCAATGGCTACGTCAGTGTTTAAAGAATTGGTCAGTTGGTCCAGATTTGGTGGATGCCTTCCCTGGCACAATTCCGAGGAGAATTCCCTGTAGACTGGGATTTTAGCCACTGCTGGTAGACCTGTATGGCCGTACGCTTCCATACTTCCTTCACACTATGGTCTTTGGCCACACCCAAATGCTCAGTCCCTCCTTTTAGCCAATCATTAACATCTGCTGTATGGCGCATTGGCATCAGTGATTACAGCCGGCCGGAGAGCATCAAACTAGCTTCTGATGCTAAGCATCGCTAGGGTTCGATATAGGCTGGCCACACGTCCGGTTTTGGGTGGGACCATCAGTTTTTTCAGCTACTGGCGCACTGGCTCACGTCCATGTCCATGCTTTTTCATTAGTTCATTGGTTTAACAAGGTCATGTGACACTGTGACTCGTCTACCGGCTAACTGCAGGTCAGCCCTCTAAATGCTAGTCTGTTAGTAAGCTCCTGTCTGACCCATGAATGTCATGCATCCCACCAATAGGCTACGTCAGTGTTCAAAGAATTGGTCAGTTGGGCCAGATTTGGTGGATGCCTTCCCTGGTACAATGCCGAGGAGAATTCCCTGTAGACTGGGATTTTAGCCACTGCTGGTAGACCCGTATGGCCGTACGCTTCCATACTTCCTTCACACTATAGTCTTTGGCCACGCCCACATGCAGTCCCTCCTTCTAGCCAATCATTAACATCTGCTCTGGAGCCATTTTCCACACATGGAACAAGACATTCCCTGCACTGTACCACCTCTTCCCAATCTACGGATCCCGTCACTCTCACACCCCACAGGTATTTACTGCCCCCATCCCTGTGCAGCGCCATCTGCAGCAGCCTGAAGTTACTACCACCTTAAACACACAAGGTGGCTTATATTTGGCATAGCTAACATTAGCCTACTTTGCTGTCATTCAGCGATAACAACATACAAGTTAATGCACTTCTGTCCCTCAGAGAGATTTTAACTGCCAGTCAAAAGTTTAGACACACCCTGCCGAACCAGTGTAGATGGTGGTCTTCAAGACTCTACAGTCTCACACTTAACATCTCCAACTGATGAGAGTCTGAACCAGTCCGTACCCTGATACTCCACATCTACTCCTGATGTACACAGTATGATACTCCTCCATATCTCCACCTCTAATACATATTCAGTGGTGTAAAAACTTTGATCTTTTTCTGCACAGTGTAAAAGCTCCAGCTCTCCTTTCAGCTTAGTGAATATTCATGATGCAGCAACCAATAGAATCGCTCCAAACCTGCTTAGTAATAAACCTTGTTCTATATCAGCTCCACTGCAGGTTAGGAAAGCTGGGTCGTCCTCCTGTAAAGGTCCACTCTGGGGGGTTCACGGATGATGTACAGGTGATATACGGGTGGTACATGGGTGATGTACAGGTGATATACGGGTGATACATGGGTGATGTACAGGTGATATACGGGTGGTGCATGGGTGATGTACAGGTGATATACGGGTGGTACATGGGTGATGTACAGGTGATATACGGGTGGTGCATGGGTGATGTACAGGTGATATACGGGTGGTACATGGGTGATGTACAGGTGATATACGGGTGGTACATGGGTGATGTACAGGTGATATACAGATGATACATGGGTGATGTACAGGTGATATATGGGTGATATATGGGTGATGTACAGGTGATATACGGGTGATATATGGGTGATGTACAGGTGATGTACAGGTGATGTACAGGTGATATATGGGTGATGTACAGGTGATATACGGGTGATGATGTACAGGTGATATATGGGTGATGTACAGGTGATATACCGGTGATATATGGGTGATATATGGGTGATGTACAGGTGATATACGGGTGATATATGGGTGATGTACAGGTGATATACGGGTGATATACGGGTGATGTACAGGTGATGTACGGGTGATGTACAGGTGATATACGGGTGGTACATGGGTGGATGTACAGGTGATATACGGGTGATACATGGATGATGTACAGGTGATATACGGGTGATACATGGATGATGTACAGGTGATATATGGGTGATACATGGGTGATGTACAGGTGATATACGGGTGATACATGGATGGATGTACAGGTGATATACGGGTGATACATGGATGGATGTACAGGTGATATACGGGTGATACATGGGTGATGTACAGGTGATATACAGATGATACATGGGTGATGTACAGGTGATATACGGGTGATACATGGGTGATGTACAGGTGATATACGGGTGATACATGGGTGATGTACAGGTGATATACGGGTGATACATGGGTGATGTACAGGTGATATACGGGTGGTACATGGGTGATGTACAGGTGATATACGGGTGATACATGGGTGATGTACAGGTGATATACGGGTGGTACATGGGTGATGTACAGGTGATATACGGGTGATATATGGGTGATGTACAGGTGATATATGGGTGATGTACAGGTGATGTATGGGTGATGTACAGGTGATATATGGGTGATGTACAGGTGATATATGGGTGATATATGGGTGATGTACAGGTGATATACGGGTGGTACATGGGTGATGTACAGGTGATATACGGGTGATACATGGGTGGATGTACAGGTGATATACAGGTGATACATGGGTGGATGTACAGGTGATATACGGGTGATACATGGGTGATGTACAGGTGATATACGGGTGATACATGGGTGATGTACAGGTGATATACGGGTGATACATGGGTGATGTACAGGTGATATACGGGTGATACATGGGTGATGTACAGGTGATATACGGGTGATACATGGGTGATGTACAGGTGATATACGGGTGATACATGGGTGATGTGCAGGTGATATACGGGTGGTACATGGGTGATGTACAGGTGATATACGGGTGATACATGGTTGGATTAACGGTGATATACGGGTGATACAGGGGTGATGTACAGGTGATATACGGGTGGTACATGGGTGATGTACAGGTGATATACGGGTGATACATGGGTGATGTACAGGTGATATACGGGTGATACATGGGTGGATGTACAGGTGATATACGGGTGATACATGGGTGATGTACAGGTGATATACAGATGATACATGGGTGGATGTACAGGTGATATACGGGTGATACATGGGTGGATGTACAGGTGATATACGGGTGATACATGGGTGATGTACAGGTGATATACGGGTGATACATGGGTGATGTACAGGTGATATACGGGTGATACATGGGTGATGTACAGGTGATATACGGGTGATACATGGGTGATGTACAGGTGATATACAGGTGATATACGGGTGGTACATGGGTGATGTACAGGTGATATACGGGTGATACATGGGTGATGTACAGGTGATATACGGGTGATACATGGGTGATGTACAGGTGATATACGGGTGGTACATGGGTGATGTACAGGTGATATACGGGTGATACATGGGTGATGTACAGGTGATATACGGGTGATACATGGGTGATGTACAGGTGATATACGGGTGATACATGGGTGATGTACAGGTGATATACGGGTGGTGCATGGGTGATGTACAGGTGATACATGGGTGATGTACAGGTGATATACAGGTATCACCAAATATTGTGCAATGATTGAGTCATGTTGAATATATAGATAGGTGCGGGTCATATAGTTGCCTTTTATGGCGAAACTAAAAAAGCAAAGAACTTCCCGACACCAAACATGTTTCCCTGATCCACTACACTGGGGAAAGAAGTCATTTCTTTACAGACATTCCCTGGCACTATCGCTTATTTTAGGAATCTTCCCTCCATTATGGAAGGCAAACACTGAGCTAAAATAATTGGTAGATACATTTCTGGTGGCGGATCTTTCCAGCCTGGACCGTTACTCCAGTTTCTATTTCATGTCATCGTCGTCCACAGTGCCTAACTCATAATTCAGTTTCACAGCGCTGTATTAAAAACTGCCTCTGACAGATTCAGAGAGGCGCTTGATTCCTCGTCTCCTTTCATGACGCTCCCAACGCTCCGGCTTTGGACAATGAGGCATAGCGTTCGCCTGGAGACGCTAAGAACTTGCTTGGATGGGGAGTGTTGCAATAAAAACGCCTGCCCTTTCCACAGATCCAGATCCCAACCAAAGGAATGTCGAGCGTTGTTAAGTGATTGGGGAAACGTCTCGGGACTTTAAAGCTGGCAGCAGACACCATGCGGTAGATACTCAGTTCAGATGCCCTGGGAACGTGTGTAATCCCGTCAGCCAGCAGCACTTGGGAGTCGTGATTTTTTTTTTTTTTTATGAACAGTGAAAACGTAAGTACCCTGGCAGGGAAACGATTAGAAACAGACCAGCATTAAAGCGAGTGAGATCTTTCACAGTGAACGGACACTGGCTCCGACACTTACAGGGGGGCCAAGCACATCTTAACGGTTTTGGCCATATCGGCTTAAAGCGAGTGCAATGCCCAGCTAACGCATATCTACTCACATTTTCCATCAGGGAAGTGAAGCCGTGAAGTGCAGAGGGCCACAATCTGATATTCACTGTTTGTATAGGTGTAAAGCAGGAGGAAGCACAAATCTGATATAGGGTAATATGATATGGTTGGTGTAGTTCAGTGGGTAACACCACTACTCAGGGTGCCACCTCTACATGTGGGAGACTGGGGTTCGAATCCCAGTCTGGGTGACTATGCTGAGCTACACCAGTAAGAGTCCTTGGGCAAGACTCCTAACACTACACTGGCCTACCTGTAATCATTAACCTTGTAAGTCGCTCTGGATAAGAGCGTCAGCTAAATGCCATAAATGTAAACACAGGAGGGCTTGTAGTGCAGCCATAGTGTTTCTCAGCATCAGAAACAAAGCAGGAAGTGTTTGTTCTCCAGACTTAGACAGAAGCCTCAACACCTCAGTATTACACCTTCATTGCCTTTATGGCACCTTCCCCACTGCCCCAGTTCAGTCTTTGACTGAGATGTACTTGTTGGATGTGCATGACGGCTGCCTCGCGTATGCTACATCCCTTTGGAGCGTCACATCCTCAGAAATGAATGTTACTTGTATGCAAGATGCAGTACACCCAGAAACGCTAGGGGGCGCACTCAGCGGCATGGAAGCAAGGGGAAGTCGGCAGTTACCCTCATCTGTATGACGTACCCTTGACGCTGTCCAGCTGCCGTAAGGTCAGGGTTATTGTACAGTGTGTATAAGTCAATGTGGAAACAGCATCCTGTACATTTGTTCTTTATGGTCAGTGATCTCTAGTCTGCCCTCTAGTGGGAGCCTCCGGTAGCGTGTGTAGCAAGTATGTAAAGAGTTAGGTTCTCCATACAACTGGTACTCGATACACCGTGAGAGTTGGTTGTACAGGGTGTCATAACAGTGAGGAATCAGCCATGTAACCCATATAAAAGGAAAGCAGTTGGGCAGGCGGTGATCCGAGTTTAGATATGGTGGCCATCTTGGTTTCAGATTGGAAGGTAGACGTGTGACACATCAAAATGGGAATGCTCAAACACATGGTGGAACATCTCACAAGTAATTAGGGTTAACTGACAACAGGTGAGTAACATGATTGGGTATGTAGGAGCCTCACAAGTCCTTTTCCGCCAAGGTGGAACGGGCCCTGTTCTGGTTTGCGCTTCTAATGTTGAACCATTTGGCGCATTTCCACCAAAGATTAAGTTCGGAACCCAAAAATTGGCTGGAACCAAAGATGGAAGGTTCTTTAGCATGAACCATGATGGCATCCATGGGCGTGTCAGTTGTCAGGAAAGAGAAGGCAACAATGGTGACACCCAGTGATCTGCTGAAGGTCCTCTTCTACATCTTCTTGTCTTCAGTAGTTGATTCGTAGAGAACTTCACCAGAGAGACATTGGTGTGAATCATGTCTAGGGTCGCCACCCGTCCCGTAAAATACGGAGTCGTCCTATATTTGGCAATTAAATGTTGCATCCCGTATTAAACCAATACAGGGATCAACCATACGCAATTGGTTCCGTATTACCGTAAATATCCTATAAACACGTCTCACACATGAAAGATCACACTCTCCCCCAACAAAATGCGATTTGTTCCGTATTCCGAACACATGTCACTCACACATAGCCACACCCCCAACCGCTCAAACCACCCTGCAATCCTCCCGTCCTTTATTTTCGTTTCTGAAAGGTGGCAACCTTACTAATGTCAACAGACCTTTATTAATTGGTGTGGTTCATCTCTTGCATGTGTATCTTAGTTTTCCATAAAGAGTTATGGTAACTCCTGCTTTTCACTTGTTATCATTTGACATTCCCCTTCCCCCTGCAAGCGTGTTATCTTCTATCTAATCCCCTCTGGAAATAACATCTTTAAAAAGCTAATAATTTGTAGTTAATGGCCATTTTGACTGAAAATGAAATTCATAAAGAGGTGCTCTCTGGCCTTTGCACAGTACGCCTTTTGAACCATCTACTGCAGTGACTACCAGCTCCATTAAAGTGCAGGGAGACCTTATCGAGTGGGACCGGTGGGGCTGAAGTGTCCTCTTTGTGACCGTGCGTGCCCTGGTCGGGTCTAGTTGCTGGAAAAATCCAGGCTTCGGGGCTAATCTAGTGTGCCAGGGGAATTACGCGGCCTGCGAGACCTATTTCAGAGCCTGCAAAATCATCCATCATGGCTTGTCAAAATAATCAGACAGCCACTTTAGCTCCAACCGCTTCAGCATGCTTCAGCATGGGCAGACGTGATGAAAGCGAGCAGCATTAAGCGCTACATTTGACTTGCGGTGAAACGGAGAAGGCAGGGGTAGCGCTGGCGATAGCACTTAAGATGCATGTTCAGTGAGGAAGGTTACAAACCTCGACACGGAGCACCAAGCCACGAGGTTTTGGTTTGGAGCACTGGTCCTAAACACTGGCACGCTGTTCTACAGCCCATTTCCGAACCTGTATCCCTTAGAGCCCGGAACGTACTCAATGGAAGTATGAGAATGCAGATGAGAATGCCCGGCCAGTGCGGTACAAATCCGCACCCTACGGTAAAAATTCATGGTGCAGTGAAAAGACTTCGAACTGAAGGGGGCAATAGAGGACCAATCAGAGCGGGATCTACTGCCATTCCCACAGTACCAACAGCTAAACGTGGATAGTAGAGCAGGGCGATCTGCCTTACCTGTTCTGTTGGAATGAAACAGCAATAGTGAAGGGGTCCTCACTTTTGGGCCGAGAGCTCCAAATGGGTTCATGGGTTCTTTAGTGTAGGCCAGGGGTCTTCAGATCCAGACCTTTGAAGAGCTTGAGTTCCCATTACTGGATTTTGTAGTGACCGGTAGATTCTACTAGCTATCAGAATTCAGAAATTTCAGGACAAGGACTTTGGAATTAAGGAGGACAGATGCCCGAACCATACAACCTTAAAACAGGGGTTCATGGGTTCTTTAGTGTAGGCCAGGGGTCTTCAGATCCATACCTTTAAACAGCTCCAATTCCTGGTCCTGGATTTTGTGATAACCGGTAGATTCTACTAGCTATCAGAAATCTGAAATTCCAGGACAGGACTCTGGAATTAAGGTGGACAGATGCCCCAACCATACAACCTTAAAACAGGGGTTCATGGGTTCTTTAGTGTAGGCCAGGGGTCTTCAGATCCAGACCTTTGAAGAACTCCAGTTCCTGGTCCTGTATTTTGTGATGACTGGCAGGTTCTACTAGCTATCAGAAATCATAAACTGCAGGACAGGACTCTGGAATTAAGGTGGACAGATGCCCCAACCATACAACCTTAAAACAGCGGTTCATGGGTTCTTTAGTGTAGGCCAGGGGTCCTCAGATCCAGACCTTTGAACAGCTCCAGTTCCTGGTCCTGGATTTTGTAATGACTGGTAGATTCTACTAGCTATCAGAATTCAGAAATTCCAGGACAGGACTCTGGAATTAAGGTGGACAGATGCCCCAACCATACAACCTTAAAACAGGGGCTCATGGGTTCTTTAGTGTAGGCCAGTAGTCTTCAGATCCAGACCTTTAAACAGCTCCAATTCCTGGTCCTGGATTTTGTGATAACCGGTAGATTCTACTAGCTATCAGAAATCTGAAATTCCAGGACAGGACTCTGGAATTAAGGTGGACAGATGCCCCAACCATACAACCTTAAAACAGCGGTTCATGGGTTCTTTAGTGTAGGCCAGGGGTCTTCAGATCCAGGCCTTTGAAGAACTCCAGTTCCTGGTCCTGTATTTTGTGATGACTGGTAGGTTCTACTAGCTATCAGAAATCATAAACTGCAGGACAGGACTCTGGAATTAAGGTGGACAGATGCCCGAAACATACAACCTTAAAACAGGGGCTCAGGGGTTCTTTAGTGTAGGCCAGTGGTCTTCAGATCCAGTTTGAAGAACTATAGGTTCCTAGTTCTGGATTATGAGTACTACGGAATCTGGATTTAAGGTCCGGAATTGAAGACCTCTGCAGTAGTGTATTATTAAAGGCTATGTGAGCATGCTGGCGGTACGGTCAGGGTTGGCTCTCATGTAGCACTCTTTGCTGTAACACCCAGAATCCAGATTTGTGTTGCGTTATAAATTGTGGCGTGACACGTTTATGAATGCAACAATGCGTATAACGGTGTCTGCGCAGCTGCAAGCGCCTGGGTTCATGGCCTTAGTGTGGATTGTCTGCACATATTCCTATACGGTCTAAAGAGAGAATACTTTATTATATTATTATGAAATTATTAAATTAATCTGATTCTAATGTAAATTTCCACACAAATATAAAATACTGTATTACATCTGCAGAGTTTGGTCTGTCTGAAATCTCAGTTTTCCAAAAAAGTTGGGAAAATTTTCATTTAAAAAAATTTCAATGAAGAGCAAATTGTTTAATAACTCAATTTTACTGAGCATAGCACAAATGTATCATTACACATCAAATGTAGAAACTGGGAAATGTTGCTTTCCAACCTGACTACATTGATCTCCCTATAGACTCCATCATTTTTACTCTAGATGTGTCTTCCCACATGCTTGTCTAAAAATTGAGAAAATACTTCTTTTATCAGCTACAGTTCTAACAAATTGCAACCGGCCAAAACATACTACTCACTACATTAATTATCCAATCAAATGTTTAATCAAAATGAAAATATGAAACATTTTTAAAACTATTTATATTCAACTAAACTATTGGTTCAAAGATGGCTCAAGGAGAAAGCCTTCTATCCAGAAGCACCACCGAGTTCTCTGGGCCCGAGCTCATCTCAGATGCTCTGAAAGACAGTGGAAATGTGGGCTGTAGTTAGACGAGTGCAGGTTTCAGCTAGCTTTGGGGGAAATGGATGTCGAGTCCTCCGTGCCAACGACAGATGGATCCATCCAGACCTTTAAGGAAGGAGGTGCATTGGCACCCATGGCATATACCATGGCGTATGGCATACAGTGGCATTGACGTTGTCCTGGGATGACAATGCCAGGCCTCATTCTGCTCAGCCTGCCCACAGAGTCATAATTCGGACCACGACAACCAAGGACAGCTGAGGGCCAGAAGTCACTGAAGTTCATTGGTTAAGTGTCGTTTGATTAATCTGATGAATTCTTGGGAGGTTGAAAACTCTTTGCAAGTACGCTCACAAGAACGTCTTGGCTGCGTTGAGGTTTGAACTGATTCATTGGTGGTTATCCAAAACTGGCAACCTCCAATCTCCAGCTCCAGCCTCCAACACATCTTGAAATGATAAAACAAACACAGCGCGATGATGAATGTGTCGTGTTTGCCCGCCTGCGTGTGCCGATACTATCACGCCGTTCTCGCCAAATGTTTGAGGATGTCAAGCCGAGCACGTGCGAAGTATGCAAAAGCTGACTACGTGTGAACGTGCCTGACTTGACTGCATGTCTGTTTCGGCTCATGTAGCACCAGGTCGTTGTTGCTGATGTCCGTTAAAGCCTTTTCCGCCCCCGGGTTGCACTCCTGCGGATACCAGGCTTTATTTACTCACAGAGACGCTCTCCGGAATGCCCCGGGTCGCCTCGGGTCACTTAACAACAGGGTGGATGCTGAGCGAAAGATCGTATTTCACAACACTGGCTGTCAGAGAAAAACGAAGGTGTCATGGACAGGTAACGAGGGGGCAGCTTAGATCGCGTTTTCATGGTTGTCCTTAGAGATGTCGTCTCTATAAAGGTCATGAACTCCTATATAATATTTCATAATTATATATTATATCAATTATCTGTCTAAACGTCCCACAGTGAGCTCTAACCTGGCTAAAGCGCGGCAGGGTTAGCACACCTGTGGCCGGCGAACCACCAAAGGGCCATGAAGCACCCTCTAGTGGTCCGTAGGCTTGTACTCAGTAGTTTGCGGTGGACTGGTAACGTCATATTAGCCATATTAGCATTATAGCGTATTAACATAAATGTATGTGTATGAATGGACACGTGTGAAGAGGTGCGGTAGCAGCAGGCTAAATAAGCATCTTCAAGTTGGAGACAACGACGCCGCAGGCTAGCCGCCAATGCTTAGGCTTCTTGGGGCGCTTTCATGGCTCCCTATTTGAAAATATCATAATTCATCGTTAACCAGGTTTCTAGGAGAGACTGCATTTATAAAAGTTGGTGGTAGTTTTCGGGTGGGTTGTGTAGTTTGTAGTTATTATCAGGTAGGGTTTTTCCAATAATACTGACTTTTAACGCGTTTTTAAATAATTAATGAGGGTCTTCAGATTTTTGGGTACTGTGTTGAGATATATATATACAGTGGGGTGCGAAAGTTTGGGCAGTGTTGTTAATTTTCCTGATTTACCTTTATAAAGCATTGATTGTTTGAATAAAAAAAAATTGCGTTAAATATATCATATAGGGGACAAACACAGTGATATTTGAGAAGTGAAATGAAGTTTATATGAATTACAGAAAGTGTGCAATAACTGGTTAAACAAACGTAGGCAGGTGCATAAATTTGGGCACCAAAAAAAAAAACCTTTAGTAGATCCTCCTTTTGCAGAAATAACAGCCTCTAAACGCCTCCTATAGCTTCTAATGAGAATCTGGATTGTGGCTGAAGGTATTTTAGACCATTCTTCTTTACAAAACATTTCTAATTCATTCAGGTTTGATGGTTTCCAAACATGGACAGCTCTCTTTAAGTGACACCACAGATTTTCAATAATATTCAGGTCTGGGGACTGAGATGGCCATTCCAGAACGTGGTACTTGTTCCTCTGCATGAATGCATTAGTAGATTTTGAGCAGTGTTTAGGGTCGTTGTCTTGTTGGAAGATTCAGCCCCGGCGCAGCTTCAGCTTTGTCACTGATTCCTGGACATTGGTCTCCAGAATCTGCTGATATTGACTGGAATCCATGCGTCCCTCAACTTTAACAAGATTCCCAGTCCCTGTACTGGCCATACAGCCCCACAGCATGATGGAACCACCACCAAATGTTACTGTAGGTAGCAGGTGTTTTTCTTGGAGTGCTGTGTTCTTTTTCCTCCATGCATAACGGCATGGAGGAAAATAACTCTATTTTAGTTTCATCAATCCACAGCACCTTATTCCAAAATGAAGCTGCCCAAACTTTCACACCCCACTGTATACAGACAGTAATTGTAATATAGTTTTTAGCCACATCCTGAAAGTATGTGTACGGCTGGTGGTTGCAGATTGAATCAAAATGGAGGCCAGAGATTAAACACATCTGCTTTTTCATTTTTTATTTTTTTTTGGATGTCTGTTTTCTGTTCCCTCTAAGATATGTACAAACATTCCAAAGGGAAAAGCTACTGAGATACAGCATGAGTTGTCCTGGACACGGGAAAAGGGGATAGCAATGAAAGACTGAAAACCTGTAATGAAACACAAATTAAAAAGGTTCTGCAAAATCATTTTTGCCAAAATGTATTTGGGAACCGGGGGTCGCCATCCCAGCTAGCAGAACTTTGGCTAACATTCCCTACAGGTTCTGATAATGTTTTAAAGAACAATGTTCCTATAAGATTACAAGGTGCAAGAACATGGTTGGTGTAGCTCAGCGGGTAACACCACTACCCAGAGTGCCATCTCTACACGTGGGAGACTGGGTTTCAAATCCCGGCCTAGGTGACTATGCTGTGCTACACTAATAAGAGTCCTTGGGCAAGACTCCTAACACTACATTGGCCCACCTGTAATGTGATTAACCTTGTAAGTCGCTCTGGATAAGAGCGTCAGCTAAATAATGTAAATGTAAATATTCCCAGTGCAACATTCGGAAAACGTTTTATGGTATGACGTTACTGAGACCTGAGAACGTTCTCCTACCTATTGGAAAGAACCCAAAAGAAACCGTCCTGCTGAAAACATGAGTTAATATTCCCAGAGTGTCTATAGGACAAATAGTTTCTAGCTGGGACGTCTGGAACGTCAACATGAGCAGTGAACCTGTGCGCGTCTTCTGACTTCATACTGCACATGTAGAGCTGATGATGTTAAAGCAGCGATAGATCTGAAAGTCAGATCCAAGTTTTCATTGGGGGCTGTTTCTGGAAACTGGGCACCGTCGTTTGGATCCCAAAGTCTCAGACATTGGGCAGCATGTTCAAAACCGCTTAATGCATTAACATTACTCGAAGGAGCTTTTAACAGAGCTGGACGTCTGGTTCCATTCACCACCACTGTGAACAGTTCCTCAAGCTTCTCCAGAACCGAGCATATCATACCAAACCCACTCTGAATGACTTTGTTTACGCCTCGTCAGGATTCTGCCATTTGCTTCAAGGCCTATTAGAGAGAGGGTCATCATCCAAACGGTCAGGCAAAGGTCAATCGCACACTCGTTCATTAACTCACAATTGCCCCGATGTCTGCAACAGTGCCATAAAGCTCTAAAGCTCTTCCTCATTCACCCCCGCCCGAGCTTATTCCCACAGGTGAAAGGTCATGGTCATTTGGGAGTATCCTCCTGGCGTGGCTTTATATGAGGAGTCTAGGCTCGCTGGTGAGAAATGTGGACGGGAGAGCGGTCCAGGTCGTGTGGAAAGAAGCCTCTGATGACGCATACAGCTTGGAGCTCTTTATTAGCTACTAGTAAATAGCTAATAGAACTGCAACTGGGAACGCTAAGGGGAATCTCAGCGAGCAAAAATGTGGGATGTATTCTGTGTCCAACTGTTTAGTCATACTCAAGAGCTGCTGAGCCCTCGAAAAAAGAGGTCCAGGTCATGGGGGAACGAGTCTGTTTACAAAAAACTAATGACAGCCATTATCTGCTGCCGTCTCAGGCCATACTAACATCTCACGCTGACTCAGGTACTATCCACATATGGGATCCCAATGGACGCCGTGATACAGCTCCCACTCCAGAGCCCACTCCAGGTTCTTCTTAAATCAGCATCTCCACATGTACAGCAGGTTCTCAGTGAGGAACAGAAGGTTGGGTTCTAGCTTTACTGGCAGATACAGTGAGCGTCTGGTTCATAAGAACGAGGTCAAGCAGCAAACACCCAGGACAGCCCAGCTACAGGCTGGCAGAGGGCCACACCCACTCTCTACTGACAGTGATGAGCGCCACCTCATTCCAATGTCCCTTACCCACCGTAAGATGACCTCAGGTGACCTACAGAGAGACTGGCGAGCGGTGGCTGGCCAGAATTCCCTGTAGACTGGGATTTTAGCACTGCTGGTAGACCCGTATGACCCTACGCTTCCGTACACCTGCAGATTCTGCTACTTCCCTCACACTATGGTCTTTGGCCACGCCCATATGCAGTCACTCCTTTTAGCCAATCATTAACATCTGCTCTGGGGCCATTTTCCACACATGGAACAAGACATTCCCTGCACTGTAGCACCTCTTCCCAATCTATGAATCCCGTCACTCACACCCCACCTCATTTATAGCCTCATTGAACTCATGCAGCGCCATCTGCAGCAGCCTGAAGTTACTACCACCTCAGACACGGAGCTTTTATTTTCAGCATCTCTTGTCTTCAAAGTAAAGGACAGTGAGAATTGGATAACAGTCATCATATGATCGGTAATCGGCTTGTTACGTCTGAGATGTTAGCCAGTTCTGGGTCTTAGATCCTGAAATCAAACGACGATGGACCATGAACCTTCTCACTTCCTTGCTTAGCATTGAGGGTTAAAAGGGGTCTTAAAGTTCTTTCTACTCCAGTCTGCTCGTTAAGATGACCAGGTCAAGCCTCTGCCGTGTTGGCTGAGGATCTCATCTCACCATCCTCCCTAGGATAATACCCTTTTAGGTCTAGCCATGAAAGTATTCCGTTCCTATGGCCGTTTGAACAGCAGGATTGGGAATTAGCGTTCATGCTGAAGAGGCAATTACCCACCGCTGTGAAAAACCACCATACAGGGGTCATATTTACAGTTAAGGCCTGCGGAGTCCACATGCCTCCCCTCTTTATTTAGAATGAAAGAACGAGAATGGCACTTTGATGCAAGGACATAAAAGCCAACAGGCGCTTTGGCTCTCGGCTGTCTACAAAGGCTGTCTGCGGCTCGCGAAGAGGGGGAACGGGTCGATGCTCGACCGGTTTGATCTCTCAAAGGCCTCCCATTGGGCCAGCGCCTGGGCCCCAACCCAAGAAAACATGTGTTCTCTAATTGGTTATGACAGTGGCCTGAGCTGTGAATCTCAATAATAAAAAAAACTGGAATAGGAAAGATGGTGTGAAAGTGGTCAAGCGACGGAGAGCGAGAGGGAGAGAAATAGAGAGAGAGAGAGAGAGAGAGAGAGAGAGAGAGAGAGAGAGAGAGAGAGAGAGAGAGGTTAGTAGGCTACAGATGTTGCAGCTGCAAGCTGGCTTTCATTTTCTCCCAAGGAAGCTAATGAGAAACTGCTGCAGGTCATGTTTGCCCTCTGTACATAAAGAACAAAGAGCTGATCTGGGACCAGCTCTTAAACCCGTTCCTTCTATTAATTGCTAGGGGGGGTATAAAATAGTACTGACCTGGAAACACCATTTACGGGAAATGGAATACATAGACATAGGCTGAGTTACCTGACACATAAAAATGAAGGTAACGAGGTTTTATTCCCAGTTATCTAGCACCCGTTATGTCCATCGGTTCCAAAATGTTGACTCAACGTAAAGGGCAGCTTGTGCTCTGAAAAACAGACTTACCAGATTGGATATGACGGCGATGATTTCACCCATGAAACCCCAGTTAACGATCCCTTTAGCCCCACAAGCCAATTACACCTAGCATGCTACTCTACAAGCTAATTATACTTAGCAGTTAGACTTGGCATTGCCATTGGGAATCGCATCGAGTGCGTTTAGCATTCCACGCTGTTGGGGTTTCTGGGAAGCAAATGACTAAACACTGCCCAGGCCTAACATCATAGTTGAGCACATTCGTGCTGAATGCTAGTTTTGCAAGCTAATGCTAATTGGCTAATGCTAATTATATGCCAACCTTTGTGAAAGTCTCTGAGAAATGACTGGGAATGACGCAAGTGGTTAGGACTGTGAACCGTCAACAGACACCTCAGAAATGTTACAACCGCCAAACCCCACCCCAGCCCTCCACCCAGCATCCCCTCCCAACCCCAACACACAGGGGCAGACAGAGGACACGGATCTCCCGGAGAGCAACACTTCCTGGTCAGAAGTGTCTGATCGCTGTGGAGACCACGAGATATCATTTTACAGAGAGAGCCCACCGTTTAACTGGCCACTTTGACGCAGGACCCCCACGAGCGGGAAAGCTAAGAGCTAACTTGCATTTAACGGGCCCTTTGAACTCCTGACCTTTACGGTGTCTCGGCAGCAGCCTGAGGGGAATTGCTCTACAAAAGCAATGGGAGAGATTAGGAACTGTGTTAGGGGGTAAACAATGGAGGGTCTGACCAGCCACCGCACTCAACTGGCAGCTCCCTGAGCTCTACAGCCGTTAAACAGTCATGGAGGATTAAGCCTTTGTAAGGCAGTGGACTGGAGTTAAACAGAATCCAAATGATGGCTAGGCCAAAACTTGCTAAGTCTAAAGTTGCTAATCTAACGTTCCTTTACAAGTAGCCAGTCAGTGACAGGTTGGTTTGCTGGCTTGGTAAGGTTGGCATCCCACATTGCCACTGCTGGTCCATCTTCAGACCACCTGGATTATTGTCCAAATCTAAATGTGCCAACTAGATAAGTGGCTTGCTATTTTCTTGCCATCAGGAGTCTCTCATGTTTGCGAAGGAGCTACAAGGCTAATGCAGCTAGCATTGCACTTATTAGCATGGTGCAGCATGGCAGCTAATGCTCCTCCAAAAAGTACTTAATCAGCCAAAACTGATGTTTGGTGTCTGAAATTTGGTCAGTATCGCAAAGGAGCTATGAAGCTAATGCAGCTAGCATTGCACCAATTAGCACGTTGCAGTTTGGGAGCTAGCAAGAAGCTAATATATAGGATCATGTCCAAACTCAAACAGGCTTAGTTATGTGGTTTCGGATAATGCAGTGGCTGATAAAAATGGACAGAGGTGGAGACACAACACATTAGCATGGTGCAGCTTGGAAGCTAATGCTACCCCAAATGGTAGTCAGTCAGCCAAAGCTGGTGTTTGGTGTTTGAAATTTGGTCAGTATCGCTAAGGAGCTATGAGGCTAATGCAGCTAGCATTGCACCTTGGAAGCTAATCATTCAAAACTGCATTAAGTCATATTAAAGTTAAAGCAAGCATGCTGGCATACATTTAGCACAATGCTAACGGGCGAATGAACTTCCAATGTTTGTTAGCAACATTAGCCTGCTAGCATCGATACCAAACCACAGAATCCAAGCTTGGCTTGTGTGGAAACCTGAGGTTGTGATTGAAAGTTTCCCTCGAAAAAAGTAAAATGAAGTAAGCCACATCTGAAAAAATAAGTTTGGCACAAGCTAACAAAGGCTCCATCGGCTGTGTATGATGTGGGGATTTGATTGATAGCGTACCCCTTTCCCATAATGTCTTTTTAATCTTGGCCTGTCACTTGGCCGCCGCTGAATCACGAAGAAAGATCTTATTCCGTAACGACTGGAAAAGTCCTATGACAAATTAGCGGCGCTAGGTGCTTATTGCCGCCATCCTTCACGTGAAGGGTGTTTATACAGAGCAGCCACAGCACTGTAAGCTTTACATAGACCACCTCACATTAAGGTGTGCCTGCTCCGTGCACCTTTTCCCCACCACATAATTGTCATGACGTTGAAAATTTAATAAGCAGCTGTCAAAAGCGATGGCGTTCCAGCCCCGTGAGCTGGCTTCCAGAGAGGGCTGGGAAAATGTGCGGGGGCAAGTTCCAAGTTCAACAGCGAAATATTTTAGCGCAGGTAGCGGACGATAAACCTCGTTTGAGGGGGCAGGCTAGCGCTGAGCTACTCGTTGGCATCGGTGGGACCGTTTCTCTCCTTGCAGCCTTGCCAAGAGCCTCTGGTGATTCACAGGCGTTGGGTCTTGTTTTATGACAAGACTAAAAATCCCCAAATTGCACATGACTCCCCCCCAGATGTGCACACGTTTTGAAATCCCCCAATATAAATCCATAATTAAATGCAGACTTAATTTGGCAACCCTAGCTATAGGTCTCATTCACTTTCAGCCCAACGCACTGAAGCTTGAGGCCGGGTAAACTGATGTGTCTGACAGAATACAGGGTACAAGGATGAGGAAGTGGAGGCGATAGGTCTTCCTCACTGTGAGTCCTCGATTTGAAATAGCTTTAGCAGGCGGCTACTAAATTGCTAAATGATCTTATGAATTACAGCCTATTGAGATGTACGTACGGCCCGACTGGACAGCCTGGCTTATATTTTGTGTCCCAGCTGAACATTTTTCACCATCAACTGTAAAAGGAAATAAGCATATAGTATTATAGAACATAGAGTATAATATGGAATATCCACCATTTCTTTATATACTTTCAGTATTAATGAATTCCACCAGTCATTCAAAATTCCTCTATAATGTTTTATGATTTGTGTTCGTATAGTACTGGCATTTTATTCACAGTAATGATGTTTTTTTTAACTGAGTTTCTTTAATTGTAAACATGTTTATTATGTTTATTGGGTATATCGGTATCTGCTGACATCTGCACCCCATGTACATGTATAATTATTGTTGCACTGCCGTTTTATCTCCGCGAGTTTTACATATTTTCTATGGGTCTACAATATCTGTAATTTTTGTAGATAGATTTTTTTGTATATATTGGTTGTATATATTTCTTGCCTCCGTAGATAGTTAATATCTATCCGTCTATCCATCTATCTATCTATCTATCTATCTATCTATCTATCTATCTGTCTATCTATCCGTCTATCTATCTATCTATCTATCTATCTATCTATCTATCTATCTATCTATCTATCTATCTATCTATCTATCTATCCGTCTATCCATCTATCCATCTATCTATCTATCTATCTATCTATCTATCTATCTATCTATCTATCTGTCTATCCATCTATCTATCTATCTATCTATCTATCTATCTATCTATCTATCTATCTATCTATCTATCTATCTATCTATCTATCCGTCTTATCTATCCATCTATCTATCTATCCGTCTGTCCATCTATCTATCTATCTATCTATCTATCTATCTATCTATCTATCTATCTATCTATCTATCTGACTCCATTCAGTGGTGGTTCTTTATGAAATGATTCAGTCCATCATGTAATCTAAAATTTCACTAGGATTTTATTCAGTAAGGATTCTTTACTGAATGATTCAGTGCGTCTTGAATCTATTCTCCAGTTTTCACATAGATATCATTTCACAATGACTCTTCTTTCAATTTGTCAGTGCACCGTGGGAATTCCTCAAAAGGTCAGTCTGATAAACGATTCTTTATTAAATGATTTAACACATCACATCATTTCACAATTAACTAGCATATGATCTGATGAAAAATCTTTCTGAAATGATTTATGCATGGTAAAATCTCGACTTCCACTGCAATTCAAATGTGATAGTAATTCTTTACAAAATGACTCAGCACATTGTCAGATTCCATAAAATGCTTTGGTTCAGTATTGAATGGTTATGAAGTGACTTGTAGATCATGGCTTGTCAAGATGGCAGCACAACTTGATTTAATAATAATCCTTTATAGAATGCTTCAGTGCATCTTGAAAATGGTCTAATTTCTCAAAGGCCGAAATCATAATTTAACTCGTCAATAAATCCTAAAATCTCTACAGTTTGTTGGTATGATAATGTTTCTTTATGAAATATTGACTGTTTATAAAGTGAATCGTTAGATCACGAGCTGTCCAAATAGCAGCACAATTGTGATTTCATAATTCTTTACAGAATGGTTCAACAAAAATGTCAGATTCCACCACCAATCCATTTCATAACGATTGGTAACATGTTGAGGGTTCACAGTCCTAACCACCTAGGTCATTCCCAGTCATTTCTCTAAGACCTTCACAAAGGTTGGCATGTAATTAGCATTAGCCAATTAGCATTAGCATGCAAAACTAGCATTCTATGATGTTAGACCTGGGCAGTGTTTAGTCTCGGCGCATCGTCAGATTTCATGAAATAAAATTTTAATTTTTATGAAGACTCTTTATTAAATTGTTTGATGTGTTTAGAAAATGATCATATTTTGGAGTGAATCGGTTTGATAATCGTTCTTTTTGAAATCAAAGTCCTCTAGAATTCAATGAGTCATTGTAAAATCTCAGATTCTCAAGTTTGATAATGCTCCTTCTGAAACGATTCGGTGTATCATGAGAATTTCACAATACCACAACCATTCAATACAAGGAATGACATCAGATTTCGCAAAAATTTAGCATCAGTAGATCATGAACGGTCCCATTTCAGCATGATCTGAACGAATAATGACTCACCCAATCCTGAACCCAGTCACCAAAATCAATGGTGAAATTTGATTGGATGAGCTGCTTACAGTGTAGTGGAATGTGGACACAACAGACAACACATCAAGCCCTTCCTTTCTCTATCTGGTCACTAATGATTTCATTCTGGATTACAATCCTTTGATACTTCGTTAAAGGTTATCCTAATCAGCCGAGGCGTTTTTACACCCCTGTATAAACTCTACCAGTGTGGAACTGCCTGGTGACCTGTAGAGCACACAGCTGAAATGGTCCTGGGGCTCTTTGTTGGCGCGGAGCTACGGTTCTCGCGCCTGGGCTTGCGCGTGCTTTAGATAAATGAGTGAGTGATGAGCGGACGGCCCTCTAGCTGACCCTGGTTTAGGGGTAATGCTAGACTGATTGCGTTTGAGGCCGTCTCCTGCAGTGCGTGCTGGGACGCGGGGAGAAATGAACGGGACAGAGCGCAGGCTTAATCCAGGAAGTCGCACTCTTTCACCCGCTCTCTCCGTCTCTGTCTGCACACATGCACACGAATACACACAGGATGCTTCCCCTTAATGATGATAAACGAGGCGGACAGTAGACGTTCTACAGGACTGATCTTACACAATGGACCAAACCCAGAACACATGTGCACATGCATGCTCCATATCCAGAAGAGATGAGACAGAGTGCGACATGCGAATCCAGGTAACCGAAAGCCGTGGTCTGTAAATCCACTCAGACCCGTATTCCGAAACATGCGGTCGTGATGCCGGGAAGATGTTCCTAAACAGTTGGGATTATTTAACAACTGAAACTTTGAAAACTCCATCCGCAGATAGTCAAGCAGCTTAAGAACAGTGTTCCTCAGTGAGCCGTTCTCTAGAGTGCTCGATAACGACATCAGCAGATTCGGGGAATTTGCAGAAAGCTTGGCATCTAAAGGCGGAGAGATGAATGTCCATGACCTTTGACCCTTTAAAGAGCACTACATTGAAAGCCAGCATGGTTCAGTGATGAATGGAGATCCACATGGGCTCGGGAATACTTAGTCAAACTGTTGCCAGTGAACACTGTTTCCTTTCTGCTTAGTCAGGTAGTGCACAATGTAGGGTTGGGAGTCTTGCCCAAGGACTCTCATTGGTGTAGTGCAGCACAGTCGCCCAACCACAAATCGATCCCCAGCCTCCCACATGGCATGGTGTCACACGGGTGATAGACTGGTCTGCCTCCAGCTCAAAAAATGTGTGGTGCGTTACTACGCTGAGAATACAAGAGTGCAAACTCCATAGGACTCCACAACCGACAAAAAATATGGAAATATTTTGTTTTTTAAAAAGCTGTTGTGAAAAGAAGAGGTGATGTAGCACAGTGGCAAACGATATTGACACTCCAAAAACAATGAAGAAGCTAAATTTAAATATAATGTTTAATACATGTTAAACAGAATTAGGAATTTCACTGTTCAAAAAAAAAAAAAAGTCACTTTTATAATTTAATTAGCCTCATTTATCTGGCATCCCTCGATTCGTTTAGAATGAAGCTAAATCTAAAATGGTCAAATCTGATTGGCCAAGCCATATTTGAAAACACATGCTCGATATATGCACATATTTGATTGCAAACATCAAGAATTTGGCACATATTAAAAAAAAAAGAGACCATGGTCTAGTTTTCAGTGTATTAGCTTGCCATAGAATTAAACGTGGCTGTATTTGTTTTTGTGCCATTAAGAGGCAAAATATGTAAACGTCCTCCGTTTTGATTGGCCATATAGTGCCTCATTTACAACCCTCCCTATAGCTTCAGCATTAATGGGCGGGGCTAAACCGCTGCAGGCTGAATCGATGTAAACGTAGGTGGATATACAGGGCTGTGAAAAAAGTGTCGGCCTAAATATAAAGTAAGGCAAGGAGAATATCGCCGTATTACTTTGAATGTAACTTCATTTAAAGAGGATCTATTGATTTAGTGGTTTTGGAGCATTTCTATTGGTCCATCTACGATGTCATTTCCATACACTATGAAAGGCAGCTGCTGAGCTCCCTTTAACGTAAAACTCGAACTTGAAAAGTAAAAATTGACAATGCAGAGACATGTTTTTCTTTGGACGGTGACGATATGAGGAAACGCCAAACACGGTTCTTAAACTGTAGACCTCCATCATCCAGCTTCACTGAGCGTGCCTTCTTTAGGAGTAATAACTCCATCTAAACACCTCCTAGAACTGGAGAGCTGTGGAGGAATCAAGGCCCAGCATTTATGGTTGGATGAATGATGGCATGGCACCCCATCATACTACCACCACCATGTTTCACTGTCGGAATGGCATTCTTATCGTATACTGCTGAGTTACTCCAGACCTGCTGCTACCCTTGTCCTCAAACAGTTCCACCTTTGATTCTTCAGTCCACGGAACGTTGTAAAAGGCTTGAGGAACAATCCAGGTGCTTTCTGGCAAACCTGGAACGTGCTTTTATGTTCCTCTTGGTGTGCATGGGTACCGTTTTTGTCCAGTCTCTTTCCAGTAGTGGAGCCTTGAGCACTGACCTTTTCTGAGCGAGTTAGTGGGTTAGCTCTCTGTCTGGCTTGTTTTGTGACCTCCTGGATGAGTCACCACTGTGCTCTTGGAGGAATTTTGGTAGGCTGGCCACTTCTGGGAAGATTCGTTTCTGTTCCAAGTTTTGAAGAGCATGCTGGGGGAATCACTGTGGGTTCAGAAATGGTTTGGGAGCTGAGAGGTTTCAGTACCTAGCTAATCTCTTACGGAGGTTCTTTGGATCATGTTAGCACGTTGGGGGCTTTTAGCCTGTGTTAGGTGGCTGGAAGGGTTCCATTTAAAGGGTGCCAGCTTGAGATTCAACGGTTACCGTTCGAATGACACTATGTTAGGACGGTGCATGCTGGCTATGAACATTGTTGGCCTTGTGCTGTATCATACTTGTGGTGCAGGCATTGGAATCGACTGATGATGAAGAATGATTCACAACAGTGTGAGGGCATTTGTTGGGATGATGTCAGTGTACAAAGTCTGCGTTTAATAAGTTTAATGGATCGGACCAGGTGTGGCACGCTCTGGAGGGCTGGAGTACGGCCCAACACCTACTAATCTTGTTGATTAACCCCGTGAAGGCCATCACTGTTCTGGTACAGTGGGTTATATCTTGTACATAGGGGGCTGCCTTATTTCTTCTTTGGAAATTTTGGTTTTTGGTTTATTCATGTCGACTTGAATCAGGTAAAACTTCGACTAGGACCTTCTTTCCGTGAAATCCTTTTCTGAGCAGATTCCAGAGTCCAGAACTGTTCCGTGCACGTACGTCGTTTCGCGTAAACGCTCTGCTCTTCTGTGGCGCTGTAAATACACCCAATATCTGGGAACTCCAAACATCTGTCCGATGCACAATTCCGAGATCATGCATGCCTAAATATACCTCTGCCCTGTGTGTGTCCTCCACTGCGGATGCCCATGGGAAACACTGAGAATGTTTGCAGTGGTCCACCCAGGCTGAATGGTGCCCAGCTGTGGCCCTGGAGAGCTATGGTCCAGAAGAGTTTGGCGAGTTAGTTCCTCAAACACGCCGGATTGGCTGCATCGATTGATCAGCAGGTGTAGCAGATACGTTCCAGCTGGGAGCACCACCACAACTAGAGCTGGACACTGCTGAGGTCAACTTTGACTAGGGCTATCGTATGGAATGCTTTGGTAGGCCAGTGCTGATATCAGCACATAAACATTTATAGTGTGTAGAACCCAGGACACCTCAAGGACAGGCCTTAGCGTTGTATCTGACTGACTGAAGGTCGTCCTGTTGCGCCTGCTTTCCAATCTTCAGTTCTGTGGCTGTGCTGGGAGCATCTTTTGCAAGCAAGGTATGCCTTGGAGAGCAGCCTTGGAGAAGAGCTTCAAAAGCAATTCAGGCAGTTGAGAGGGGTCACATTGTAGGGCTCCAGGTGGTGGGACTGTCTTATCACCTTATACCAGTCGTGAGGATACTACCAGTACCATGCTGTTGGCAGTAGTGGATAGAAGATGGCATGTGCCAGCGACATGAAGGATCTTTGAGACCTAGACAGTGACGGTCTGTAGCAGTGACGCCCTCCATGAGTCATCCTCTTAGTGCCAGCACCATTGGCAAACGGCTGCACCACGCAGGACTGCATCCACACCGACCCTTATGACGACTGTCCTTAACACCATGTCACCAAAGACTGCACTGGTGTCGTGCCAGACTGTCATAGAATGACTCAGGAGTCCCACTTTAGTCTTGGTGGAGACGACCAACGAATTCGTGTGTGGAGGCAGCGTGGTCAGCAGCAAGATGAACGGTTGGTTGTCACATGTCCAGAAGGCCTGGTGTCCCTCCACCTCCACCCCTACCGCACCATCTGCAGGAACTGTGTGGGGATATTCAAGATGCATGGGATGGATTATCACAGGACACCATTAGGAGCCTCTACAGCTCCATACCTGGCGTGTTGTGCTAGCCAACATGGCGGCCCGACGCCATACTAAGAGACAGACTTCTGTATGTGTAGCTCAATAAATATTGATCATATCAGTCTACATGTCTAATCAGTTATTGATCCTGGTCACCTTTATCTTTTTTATCTTATCCTTCCCAACAGCACCGCAACCCCACACCTCCGTCTGGGTGCAGCTGTTCTTTTGTCGATGGGTGCACATTAATTACTAGACGTCTACCAGTGCAGTAAAATGCTGATGTTTTCGCACATCTGTCGTCTGTATGATCCCAATATAAATATTTTAAAAGCAGATACGGCCGCTGATGATTTTCAGCCCCATATAAAGCCATTGAGCTAACCTTCTGCCCCTCGTTTGTCCTCCACTTCAGTCGGGGGAAACAATGAAACTGGATCACATCGGTTTTAGTAGATCATCAACTGTGCTGGACTCCGGTCCTCCAGGGCTAAATCTAGGGTCCTCTGAGGTCAGCTTTGACCAGAACCTTCCTATAGAGTGCTATAATAAAAGTGTTGAGCTGACCTTTGGCCCCTTGTTTGCCCTGCGGTTCAAGTACGGTCAACGGAAACAAAGAGAACACGTCCAACTCTTATCTTAACCCACCACACCTGATTCACCTCATCAGCTGAAGAGGAATTCCGCTGCCTCATTAAATGGTTGGTTGTAGAGAAGCTTGGCAAGCCTAAATCAGTGTTGATGGGAACCGAATGTCGGAATACCTCTAAAAGCTGTCGCCTGATGCCTGAGGTGTTACTTCAGGATGATGTTAAGATGGTTTGTAGTTCCTGAAAGTGTGTTCAGGTCATTGTATCAGATTTACCACTATTTCACAGCATGATACTGGGTATCAAACCTCTGAAGAGAGTGTAGGGTCCCTAGTGATGATGGATAGATAATAAAAAGGCTA
>JAMWET010006393.1:0-26752 GCA_024036415.1 Prochilodus magdalenae | reverse complement strand
AGAACCCCAATCGTACATAAAAAAGGTCAAAACAACAAGAGACTGCGCCAAGGACGGGCGCCTCAGCGAAAATTGTCACACGGATAGACGTGGACTCTTACCGTCAAGGAGCAACCAAGGAGGACACAGCCATTAATCCCATCAGCAGCGCGAATTAAGCGTCCTACAGCAAGACGACTGACAAAGGACAAGATCCTATTCCGTTCCTACAGTCCCACTCAGTCTCACTCCTCATCTTAAGTATCTGCTCCCCGCCCACCGCTAACAAAACTGGTCCTCAAGATTAGGTATATCCAGCCCTAGTCCTTATCCACACATTCAGTTAGCTCGTTAGCATTTAGCCGCTAACAAACTGCCCCTCTAGATTAGGTATATCCAGCCCTGCTCCTTATTCACACATTCAGTTTGCTCGCTAGCATTTAGCCGCTAACAAACTGCTCCTGTAGATTAGGTATATCCAGCCCCGCTCCTTATTCACACATTCAGTTTGCTCGTTAGCATTTAGCCGCTAACAAAACTTCGTACATAGAGATGGTTCTTTAAGGGTTCTTTTAGTAATATTTAAACTCAACAGAAGGACAAACGGGAGCTAAAGTAGCCTAGCTAGCTAGCTAATCATTAGGAAAGCCAATCAGTTAGCCAGCTATGGCTTTCACATCAGTGTAGTTCAACAATTACACTAAAGTTATCTGACATGTAAAAATGAGGTTTTGATATACTTAAGTTTTAGGTGATGGGAAGTTCACTGAACGTTACTTGACTTCATACCAAGCACATGGAGTAAATGGTGCACGTTTGAACCACATCGACTGTGCTTCTTATACTGATCTTGAAACTTAATGAAAATAAGGTGTGCCAGTTCAGTTCATCAGGGTGGCAACCAACTCTAGAGCTTGTTCCGTTCAGTTTTGTAATGCAAAACTACCACATTCAGAAAACAAAAAAATATTTAACAAAACAGTCAGGAATCGCTTTTTACAGTGTACCAGGACCATCGGTAGCACCTACCAAGAACAGGGGACTACAACACTACGGGACTGTTACTGACTTTGCACAGTTCACTATAATATGTATAAATAAATATTTTTCTTAATAACTGCCGCTGTTTGATGGTATTACATGGTCAGTGCTTAGAGATGTTCGGTGTTGTAGTGTAAGCAGGCATGTGGTCTATGTGGGACAACATTATTATTAACAAAGTCCACAGTAGTTAGTTTTAGAAGTTCCTGGGAGTGTTTTCTTTTATGTAAAAAGGTTTGTAGCCCGAAGTATAATTATGAATAAATGAGTAAATAATTATTTTTATTTTATATAAATTTTTTTTTTTTTTTTCAATTATAAATACCTTAATACAATTGTGGAAAAAAATATTCCAAAATTTAAATTTCAAAGAAACCAATATTAATGAAATATTAAATAATTATTACAAAAAATAATAATATATTGTGTGACAACAAAAAAAAAAAAAAAAAAAAAACAAGACACAAAGTTTAGTTCCAATATAAAAAGTGCTGATATGGTTAAAAAAGCTTAAACCAATACGCTTCAAATCGTGTAGGGGATAATGCAGTTACATAAGAATCAAAATTAGTCTAAAAAATTATAAATATCATTAAAAAAAGTCGATTTAGTTCTCGAGTGCCGAGAAAGTCTGATGGCTGTTCAATGTTTAACTTCCTATTGGTCGGAGAGAGCTGTCAATGTAGCATCCTGTGTTGCTGATGGGAGGGAGGTGGAGGACTAGGCGTTGGGCTAGCCAGCGGGAAAGAGACGCCTTCAGCACTTCAGCACGGAGTTGTTTGTTTTGCTCCGCTTTAAGTCCAGCAAGACTTATATATTCAGGGAGTAAACCAAGCCTTTAGTGTTTTTAAGGTGAGATTTTAGCTGTTAAAAACCATTAGCAGCTTTTGTGTTCGACCTTAACTGCTGGCAAAGAATAGAGAAGATCTGCTCGCTAGCGTTAGCCTGGTCAATCAAACCGCCACACTTGCTTAGCCCGTAGCTTACTGTCGTACCACAGGAGCGGGCTCGGCGGGGAAGAAGGCACAGCTCAGATAGCTCCACGAGTGAATCTGGAAAAAGATTGTGGGTCCTTTGGGCTGGTCATGTAATGGACTTTACCGCTGGGCCGCGACAGGAGCCACGGGTGACTAGGCGAAAGGCTGTTGGGTCCACCCCGAGAGCCGTGCACGAAAGCTCAAGTCAATGTTTCGACATCCTCAGTTTAAAAGGTGCGGTTATCTCTGGGTTTGTGTAGGTGTTTTATTAATTCTGTAAAAGACTGCCACGTTCCTCCGACATTTAACAATGCATCTTTTGCTTTCATAATTATCTTTCTTCCTCCATCGCTGTTCGTTTTGCTCTGGTTCATTGTTGTTCCTATGTTCTTGTCGTTGTTTGTTTCCATTGCTTGTTGTTATTTGGTTTTGTTGACAACTGTAGTTATTCCTTTGCCGTTGTTGTTCTTGTCATTGTCAGGTAGTCTGCTGTCACTGTTCTTTATACAAGTATCTTGTGGTCACCATGGAAGGGAGTTTCCTGTTGCTTGGTGGTTTTGGTTTTATTTTCATGGACTCTCCATAACCGGTACCTCTATTTCACATGAAACCTGCATCACATCACAGCATTCTAGGTACAGTGGCGGGATTGGATAATAGAAAGACAAGTGTTACATTTCAGTTAGGTCTACCTAGTGAAAAGGAATGAGCATAACTTCAAACTATAAACTCCAATTGATGACTCGTTATATATTTAGGGACATTCTGGCCATGTACTGTAATTTCCTCATCTATCTACAGATTATGTTTCCTCTGTACTTAATAATCCAGGCTAAAGATGCCTCAGTGTCCCAAATACTCCCATTTATCTTACCCTCCGTCTGACAGGCCATGTTGAAGTCAAGTAGTCCTGCAGTTGATGTCCTGTTCTCGTCAAGGAAAAGGTGACCACAGCTGAGTCCTGGGTAAACAGCAGGATGCCAAGTGACCACACTTGTGCACAGGATCCACATGATGCCTCTCCCTCCTTGAATTCTGAGGACAGTTCTGGCGCGGTGGGGTAACTGAGCGTGGGGGGGAGGGGGGGTGTGACTGAGAAACCAGTTATAAGAAGAGGAAAAACACAGGTTCACAATGCACAGTCATTCGACAGTTCTCGCTCTCAGGATCATGTTTTCAGATATGGTGAGGCTGCCTACTTGTAGATCTAACTCACTCTCTCATTTTAGGTGAAGAGTGTCCACAAGGGGGAGCTATTAGTTTTACACCTGAGAAACACTGGTACCCCCGGTGTTGATGAGGTCTGTACACAGCCAAAGTCAATTAGTTTGATCTCTGACGTGTCCGTGATCAGCAGGAAGTTTTCTCCCAGGAAATTCATCCAGTGCTTTCCTTAAAGCTGGCCTGAACCATTATTGATCTGGCCCTCTCCTCATCCATATCGTCTCCGATGGCTTCTGGAAACTTTTCCAGCTCCATACAGGGGTCAGGACGCTCCAGGAACAGTATGTATTTGTCAGGCTTGTCAAACCATTCAATCAGCTTTATGGTTTTTTGCAGACGGGCGGTTGGCTCATCATCTGCATTAAAGCCACTTCAAGTGGCACAACCTTGGACTCAACGGGCTGCAGGAGAGAAGAGAGTTAGATGGTGAGGATTGAAGAATGTAGGGAAAATTTTACATGGCTGGTTTGGCAGAATCATGTGTTACTACAGATAGGTGCACTTATGCTCCGGAGATAAAAAAAAAATCCGGAAATCACAATGTATAATATTTTAATAATTTATTTGTGTGTTACTGCTGCAAATACGTATTTGAACACCTGTGAAAATCAATGTTAATATTTGGTAGAGTAGCCTTTGTTTACAATTAAAGAGGTCCCATAGTTTTTCACCAGGTTTGCACACATTGCAGCAGGGATTTTCCGCCAATATCCTCCACACAGATCTCTTCCAGATCAGCCAGGTTTATCACGGGCTGTCGCTGAGAGAAAACAGAGTTTGAGCTACTCCCAAAGATTTTCTATAGGGGTTTAGAGGTCTGGAGACTGGTCTAGGCCCACTCCAGAACCTTAAAATGCTTTCTACGGAGCCACTCCTATGGTTTATCCTGGCTGTGTGCTTTGGGTCATTTGTCATGATGAAAGACCCAGCCACGGACCTATCTTCAATGCTCTAGCTGAGGGAAGTGGAGTTTGTTCCCCAAAAATCTCGCAATACAACTGCCCCCGGTGGTCATCCTCTTCCTTAATACATAGTAGCAGTCGTCCTGTCCATGTGCAGAAAAACACCCCCCACAGATGATGCTTCCACCACCATGCCTTCACAGTAGGGAATGGTTGTATTTGGGATGGTACTCATCATTCTTCGTTTCACCTCCAAACCACGGGAGAGTGGAATAAGACATTGACACAGGACCTTTCCCTTATGAACTCCTCTGGATCATCCAATGCTGGTCATGGGCAAACTGAAGACCGGGCCTGGACGTGTGCTGGTTTTAGGCAGGGAAGCAGGGGAAACCTTGCCGTGCCATGCAATGACTTTAAAACTATGAACTGTCTTAGTGTATTAACCACAGTAACCTTGGAACACAGTGGGTGCCAGCCGCTCTTCAGGTCATGGACCCAGCTCCTCCATCGGGTAGTGTCTGGGCTGATTCCCCTCACCCTTTCTTAGGATCATTGATACGCCACGAGCTGAGATCACTTCTTGCGTGGAGCCCCCCCAGTCCGAGGGAGATTGACAGTCATGTTTTAGCTTATTTCCATTTTCTAATAATTGCTCCAAACAGTTGATCTTTTTTCACCAAGCTGCTTGGCAATTGCCCGTTAGCCCTTTCCAGCCTTGTGGAGAGTCAAACAGTTGTCTCTGGTTACGTCTTTGACAGCTCCGACTTTGGTCTTAGCCATGTAGTAGTTGGAGTCTTACTGATTGTGTGGGGTAGACAGGTGTCTCGTAGGCATCTCACGACCTCAAACAGGTGCTTCCAATTTAGAATAAGAAGTGCCAGTGGAGGTAGGAGTTTTTAGGAGGCGGACTAAACAGGTCATTTGAGGGCCAGAATGTTTTGTGATTGGCAATCCTGTGTTCAAATACTTATTTGCAGGCAGTAAGCACACCAAATGGCAATTATTAAAAAAAATCATACATAGTGATTTCCGGATTTTTTAGATTATGTCTCTCACAGTGGACATTGCACCTAAAATGAAAAATTTCAGACCCCTCTATGATTTCTAAGTGGGAGAACTTGCAAAGTCGCAGGCGGTGATCAAATACTTAATTTTCCTCACTGTATATCAGAGGTTTATCAGTCAACATTACTGGTTATGAAGGACTCAGTGGAGTCTACTATCTGTGAAACCTCGTGTAGATAATTGTAGCTCTCTTAGAATGAAGGTGACATTATAGTCTTCACTGTGTGCAGTGGTCTCTGGCTTATGGACTGACCTGGCTTGGGGGGCTTTCTTCTAGTTCCTTAGTTTTGTTTGGCCTTTTTGCTGTTTGGCCTTTGTTGTTATGGTCCTCTTTCGTCTCTTTTGCTGCCGGTGCCTCATTGGTGGAACATTGCTGGTTCCCGATTCGTCAGCACTCAGGCAGTATTCTCCTCTGTTCTCTTTCTTTCTCAACCGTTGAGCACCTAAATACAAGATGTTCATATCAGATTGTCTTTTCTCAACCTGTCACTTTACCTACGACTAGACCCACCTGCAAATGGACCTCACCAGATTCAGAACTGTTCAGGGGGGGAAACAACAAAGCAGGCATCACCTATCAAAAACTGGTCTCCAACACTATAGACCTGGGGTATTTAATTAGAATTCATTAAGGTCCAGTTAAAGAAAATTTCCTCAGGCCGGGATCCGGACTGCCATCATTTTTAACTCGTGTTATGATTCAGTGCCATATCCTGTATACAGTAGTAGTCCAGTAGTTCCATCAGCATTTTATGTCATTAATAACTGAAAGACAAAATAAATTACAAGTACTGTTCAGTCCGTCAGTAAATGTTTGTTAATGCGAAATCCAAGCAACTTTAAGGGAACACTCGTTAGCATGTTGTTGGGGATTACATGAACGTGTGAGGATTTAATATTTGGCGCCCTCAGATTTAGATTAAGATGGATACATTTGCTTAAGAGATTTGTTTTGTTTCGCAGTGGCACTTCACATGGCTGCTTTCAATTAGTGCCCTGGTCCCGGAACAGATGAGACATGTTGATTTGGAACTGCCTGTAGGAAGAATAAACATGTATGCCTCGGTCCATTCCTGGTTAGAAAGTCCTTTTCTCACTGTTGACTTTCTTTTTTTTTAGAGCACACCATCTGAATTAGCCTTTCTCTGACTCGCTTTATTCTCTGGCTGCTGCTTCTCGCTTCATACCTCGACTGTGTGTGCTCGCCGCACGCCTGAATCTGCACAGATCTGATTGGCTGAGGAGCGCCTCTACTGATCTTAATACGCAAGCAATTGGTCTGTGAGTTTACTGCCCTGCAAAGCCCATACAAAAAAAATGCAGATGCTTCAAATTGAATCAGCCCAATAGGTAACGGCCTGCCTATTAGTGACCTCTGCTATAGCCGGTTACTGATCTAGTCCTGATGACCGCTGACTACACCCTGGGCTCCACTAGCTCACAGGACTGTATGCACTGCCCTATAACTAACCTGAACATCTGAGCTGTATCTATATTCATTTATCTATAAACTGTACATCTGCACTGTAAGCTGTTCACCTGAACATTGATCTGCTGTTCTCCTACCTGCACTGAACACTTTATATATCTTATACTGTTTACAACCACATACTAAACTGCACACTCTGCTACCTCAACACGCTGTACTCTCCTACAGGTACACCTACACTAAGCTGTGTTTGCCTCCTGCATATGCAAACTGCACCTCAGTTCTAGTATTCACGCTCTGACATACAGATACGGCCTTACACACTTTGCACACGTCTCACTGTTTATGCACATGTTGTTTATTTGTTTTTGCACTGTTCACTATATATGTGTATATATATTCGTAACTGCACTTGAGAAGGAGCCTCACTATGTTTCGTTGTACTGTTTAACCCTGTATTGTTATAATGACAAAGTTGAACTGAACTGAACTGACTTGGTCCATCAAACTATACACATGCATACATACATGTCTGGTTGGGTTCTGCCAGGCTCGTCAACACCGGTGCCATTTTGGAGTGGTCAACATCGCTACTGGACTCCATTCAGTAACATTACAGAGCAGCGGTTTAAAACAGCTACCGTCCCACATTACACTGTCACATGAAAATCCAACTCAGAAAGGCTAACAGGGTGACCTGATGGAGACAATGCAGTGATCCACACTGGATAGATGTGAGTGTGTGGTTGATGAAGCACAGAGAACTATGCAGCATGATTGTTTTTATCTGGTTATATATTAAGCTTATTTAAAGGGCCATCATGTAATAAATTTACTAAATTACAAAATGCCCATTTTATATGATCAGAGTTAAAAATAGATGTTGATGTTGAACAACTAGCTTCCCCGATAACAGTGGTACAGCCAGTTTCTCCTCCTCTGATGTTTCCTACTTACACCAGACAATCTGTTCCACCCTGGGTTACCAGGTAAGACACATAGGCAGGCAGCGTGCAGCCATGGAAGCCGGTAAACGAACTGGGCCGACAGAGATAACGTTCAATCCTGCTAGACCTAAAAAGCCCCATGACCAGAGCGGAGCACAACAAGGATATTGGCACTGCTTTTGAAAGGCAGTTTAAACTTTAGAGAAGCTTTAAGATGAATGTAGACCTGGCTAACTAACTCCTCATCTAAGCTTAGCTAATTCATCATTGCCACTACTAATGACGGGTCATTTCAGCATTGGAGCCTTTACATTTCCAGTCTGGTCCGTGTACAGCTGGGTGATCGAGGTAGTGAGTTGAGGCACAGTCGGTTAAGTGAAAACCATGGTAACCCTTGAAACTTGTGCTACCTAACGCACCATGCTAACATGCTAGTGTTGGTGTCTCGCAAGCAACCAGCGTGGCAGAACATGCAAGTTTGAATCTAGACTGACCAGGGTTATGAATATTATTACTCTGCGGTAAACTAATTTGAATATCCGAACCGAATAACGCTACTCATGTCCATCCCAAGCTGTTGTCAGTTCAACCGGGGAGGCGGTACCAGGCGGGAGAGGAGAGACGTGAGAGAAAAGCTGATTCAGGAGTTTGTTTTGCTCCGTTTAAGTCCACCAAGACAATATTTCAGTGAGTAAACCAAGCCATAGTGATTTAATGGTGAGATTAAGCTGTTAAAACAATTAGCAGCTTTGTGTTTCGACCTGCTCGGAAAGAAGTAGAAGCTCTGCTCGCTAGTGCTAGCCATTAGCCAGGTCGGAAAAACCGCCACAGCCTTGTAGCTATTGTGTACCTCAGAAGCGGGCTCGGTAGGAGGAAACACAACTCAGATAGCTCCACGAGTGGCCTGTTAAAGTGTGTGGGTCCTCCAGCTGTCATGGTGGACCACGGCTATCCGACTACCTCAGATGGTTTGATTTAAACTGCAGTAGCCATGTTAACTGCTTGTTGTCAGTTTTACGTATCATACATATTTAATCCTGGTAGTATTTCTCATTACTGGTACTGAGAGCTGATTGGTTGGCATTACTGCGGGTGAGTGCTGATTGGTTGGTATTACTCCTGCTGAGTGCTGATTGGTACACATGTGAGCTAACACCTGCTGTGTGATGCTCCTAACTGCGTGTTGTGTTCTGTTCTGAAGGACGTGGTGTAGAACTTCTCTCTTATCCGCTCACTGTTTGTAATGAAAGGTTAAGTTTTCCTGTTTACTCTAATGTTCAGACGTCATCTCAGTTTAAAGGTGCGGTATCGCACCCTGGGTTTGTGTTAGGTGTCTTACTTATTCTATAAAGTCCACACACCCTACGACATTTTACAACGCATTTTTTTTCTTTTTCTTTTTAAATTTATTGTAATTGTTGTTGTTTTGTTGTTGTTGTTGTTTTGTTTTTGTTGTTGTATGTAGTCTTGTTCCTTATGCGGTAGCCACCTGAAACATAAACCGAGACTTAGATAAGTCAGAGCTAGAGGCATTTCTGAAACACATTTCCTGAAGAAAATCCACTGGATATTTTAGAGTTACCGATTCTTCTCCTAGTATCGCTAACATGATCCTAGGCCTGGTCAGAGCACTGTAGCCTTACGTGCTCCTGGATCTCGTGGATGTTTTTTTCAGCAGGCACCGCTCGATCAGATTACAGCATTATGGAATTAGATGGAAAAGATGTTCGAGTGTTACATTCCAGATGGACTACCAAAAAACATTTAGGGACATCTGACCTCCACTGACTACATATTAGAGTTCCACTCTACTAGCCTCAGTTGTTGTTGTTTGGTTGTTGCTGTTGGTGTTTGTTATCTTTAACCAGAATCCCGTGGTCACATGAAAGGGAGTTTCTGTTGCTGGTGTTTTTTAGGTTGTTATTTTGGACTCCCATACCAGCTCCTGAAACATAAACCAGCATTAGGCAGAGCTAGAGGCATTTCTGAAACATGTCTTTTTAGACGAGTCCTAATCCTAATCCTCATCTCCAGTTTACTTATTTATGGGCACTACAACTGTCTCCTCAACTGTCTCTAGAAATTTTAGGCTTACTGGTTCTTCTCTGTTTCTAGCCTCGCTGGCTAACCTGATCCTAGGCCTGGACAGAGCACTGTAGCCATACGTGCTCCTTGACCTCCTGCAAACTAGGCCTCCTGGATGGGTTTTTCTGCAGGCACTGCTCAATAAGATCACAGCATTCTATGACGGAATTGGAAAGGAGAGATGTGTAAGTGTTACATTTCAGTAGGTCTACCAGTGAAAGGGTGAGATGTAGCTATAACTTCAAATATGAACGTTTAGGGACATCTGGCCTGTACTGCAAACTCCTCATCTATCTACAGATTATGTTTCCTCTGTACTTAATAATCAGGCTAAAGATGCCTCAATGTCCCAAATACTCCCATTTATCTTACCCTCCGACAGGCCATCTTTGAAGTCCAGAAGTCCTGTAATGACGTCCTGTACCTCATCAAAGGGAAGGTGACCACAGACAATCCTGAACAGCAGGACACCAAGTGACCACACTGTCGCAGGATCAGCGTGATACTTCCCCTGCCTAAAGAATTCCGGAGGGCAGTACTGAAGAGTGCCTGAGAACATAAGAAGAGGAAAAACGGTAAGCATGGTCATTCATATAAGAGCTTTGGGGCTATGAGACATGTTATCAGATGTGAAGCTCCTTGTGGATCGATCGATCGCTCAGCCAGTCACTCACTCAGTCACTCACTCACTCACTCAGTCACTCACAATAGTGTCCACAAGGGGGAGCTATTAGAGTTTTACCTGAGAAACACTGGTACCCCTCGGTGTTAATGAGGTCTCCACAGCCAAAATCAATTAGTTTTATCTCCGAGGTGTCCGTAATCAGGAGGAAGTTCTCCCCTTTGATGTCCCGATGAAGGACACCTCGTCTGATGCAGTGACATGCTGCTTCCACTGCCTGAACCATTATTGATTTGGCCCTCTCCTCATCCATGTCATCTCCGATGGCTTCAAGAAACTGTTCCAGCTCCATACAGGGGTCAGGACGCTCTAGGACCAGGATATATTTTTCCGGCTGGTCGAACCATTCAATCAGCCTTACGATGTTACTGCAGACGGGCGGTTGGCTCATCATCTGCATTAAAGCCACTTCAAGTGGCACAACCTTGGACTCAACGGGCTGCAGGAGAGAAGACAGTTAGATGGTGAGGATTGAAGAATGTAGGGAAAACTTTACATGGCTGGTTTGGGAGAATCATGTGTTACTACAGGTAGGTGCACTTACACTCCGGAGATATTCGTCTGATGGTCGTTTTACAACAAATTTGATGGCCACCTACACACAAAGACAAAAGATGTTAAGGTTACTAGCAGTGTAAAGGGAGGTGGTGAAATAATGACTATTAAAATACAGTCTGAGGTGTTAGCAGTACCTGTAGGCCATCAGAGATACGTCGTCCTTCGAACACGTATCCAAAGCCTCCTTCACCGAGCTTCTCTCCGATCTCATAACGGGAGAAGAAGTCATCTATGGAAAACATAGTTACACATGAACATCAGCCCTCTCTACATCATATATCAGAGGTTTATCAGTCAACATTACTCGCTATGAAGGACTCAGTGGAGTCTACTATTCGTGAACCTCATGTAGATGATTACAGCTCTATTAGAATGAGGGGACATTCAGTCTTCACAGTGTGCAGTGGTCTGGCTTATGGACTGACCTGGCTTGGGGGCTTTCTTCTGGCCGTTATTTTTTCTTGGCCTTTTTGCCGTCTTTGGGCTTTTTGGACCGTTGTTGTTGGTCCTCTTCCTTCTCTTTGCTGCCGGTGCATCATTGGTGGGAACTTTGCTGGTTCCCTCCTCGGCACTCAGGCAGCATTCCTCCTCTCCTCTCTTCCTCTTCCTCTTCAACTGTGGAGCAGCTGAACACAAGATCATCATATTAGTATTCTCTTTTCTAGACCTGTCACTTTACCTTCAACTAAACCCACAGGATCAGAACTGTTCAGGTGGGAAACAACAAAGCACCCACACACTTAAAAAAGGTAGTTCTTCAAGGATTCTTAAGGGAAGACAATGGGTATGTACCTAAAGAACCATTTCATGATGCAATGTAAAGAACCCTTGAAGAACCACCTTTAAGTGTAGATAACATTCTGAATGTTAACTAATCCTTAAAAATAGAACCAGTGTTCTTCACATTCCTCTTCTCCTCCATCACTAAAACTTATCCCATCTACACGTTAGCCTTGTTTAACCAATCACATTTCCTCAGTGACTGTATTTCATTGTACAGTATAGTGGACTGACCTGGCTCAGTGGCTTTCTTCTGCCCCTGAGTCTTTCTCCTGGGCTGATTTACTGTCTCCTTTCTCCTCTTCCTGGCCAGGGCTTCAGCATTGGGAACGTTGCTCGTTCCCTCAGCAGAACCCGGGCAGCATGTCTTCTCCTTTCTTGTCCTCTTTCTTTTTGGAGTCTCTGAATACAGGACAATAATTACAATATTTAGCATTCTGTTTCTATATCTAATGTTCTACATGGTCACTTAAAGACTGCAGTGATATCTCTGGTGACCGAACGTACCTAACAAACCAAAACACCAACAAAGAACCAAAAGAACCAAAATAAACAAGCTCTGAATGTGGCTGCGTTCATTGTGCTACAAGCGTCACGTCATATGCTACGGCGTCATATGTTACAAGCTGTTGTTACAAGCTTGATATCATAACTACAGTAAAGCCCCTTTAGATGCTGTTTAAAACCCTTTTAAAAGGTTCCATAAAGAACCAGCTACAGCACATTTACCATCAGTCTGTAGAAACCTGTCACAATGCAAAGCTTTAATCATGTAATTCTTTTTTTTGGCTGTTCACGGTTCTATATAGGACCATTTTCATTACTAAAAGAACCCTTAAAGAACCATCTCTATGTACGAAATCCACATTCAAGAACGTGGCAGTGTTACATGATCCTATAATAATAATATAATCCTATCAGAGCTATTATATACGAGCATACAATTATAATGAGCGTCTATTTGAATTTCCAGCTGCTTTGATTTCCATATCTGTCAGGTCTTAATACGTGTTCCAGTCAGGTTCTTTTTCTGAAATTTTGTTGGTTCTCTTCTCCAAGGCTGAATGTGTCATGTGATGAAGTGTTGGTGTATAAAGAACTCAGTCGACTGTATGGACTCACCTGTGCGCTCCATCACCTTCTGCTGCTGGAGTTAAACACGACCTGTAACTCAGCCCAGTCTTTGCTCAAGTGGTCGTGAGCTGCTTCGACCTCACCTTATATAGCTGACCAACATTCCGAGCATCCATTGTGACATCACGGCTGAGTTCTGATGTCAGAACTCTGACCCCACACACACCAGCCATCCCCTGTTCCAACCTATGCCATCCAGAAAGAGGTTCACTGATCAAAATGAAGGCAACAGTCTGAATGGATCTATAAGTAAATGTAACTGATCCACACCACTTAAAATACACGTACAGGAATGATCACGGTATCAGAACTAAAACCCCAACGTGATGTCAACTTATTCTTTTTCTTCCCGCTCACTCAAAATATTTAGGTTGAATCTACTTAAAATTAAGGACTATGAATTTAAGTTGTTCTAGCTCGTTTTTTAAGGTTCTTCCAACATAGAACATTCCATGCAAGCCGGTGACTTTTTTTATTCTTTTGCTTTTGTATTACTTACAATATAAGCCCACTGACTTACTACTCACATAAATCAATTCTCAGACTTCAAACAATATCTGCATTTATCACAGCTCTCAGCAGCTGTTCCATGACATGAACGAAGCATCGTATAATAAACATGTCAGTGTAAATGATTGTGCTTAAAAAGTTAGACTGTTATCACGTCTATTCACAATAGGTAAGTTAAAACCAAGTTCAAGTCTCTCAAGATTAGATATATCCAGCCGTAGTCCTTATCCACACATTCAGTTTGCTCGTTAGCATTTAGCCGCTAACAAACTGCCCCTCTAGATTAGATATATCCAGCCCCGCTCCTTATTCACACATTCAGTTTGCTCGTTAGCATTTAGCCGCTAACAAAATTGCCCCTCAAGACTAGATATAATTCAGCCCCAGTCCTTATCCACACATTGTTTGCTCGTTAGCATTTAGCCGCTAACAAAACTGCTCCTCAAGACTAGATATATTCAGCCCCAGTCCTTATCCACACATTCAGTTAACTCGTTAGCATTTAGCCGCTAACAAAACTGGTCCTCAAGACTAGATATATTCAGCCCCAGTCCTTATCCACACATTCAGTTTGCTCGTTAGCATTTAGCCGCTAACAAAACTGCCCCTCTAGATTAGATGTACACAGCCCTAGTCCTTATCCACACATTCAGTTTGCTCGTTAGCATTTAGCCGCTAACAAAACTGGTCCTCAAGACTAGATATATTCAGCCCCAGTCCTTATCCACACATTCAGTTTGCTCGTTAGCATTTAGCCGCTAACAAACTGCCCCTCTAGATTAGGTATATCCAGCCCCGCTCCTTATTCACACATTCAGTTTGCTCGTTAGCATTTAGCCGCTAACAAAACTGCCCCTTAAAATTAGATATATTCAGCCCCAGTCCTTATCCACACATTCAGTTAGCTCGTTAGCATTTAGCCGCTAACAAAACTGCTCCTCAAGACTAGATATGTACAGCCCCAGTCCTTATCCACACATTCAGTTCGCTCGTTAGCATTTAGCCGCTAACATAACTGCCTCTCTAGATTAGATATATCCAGCCCCGCTCCTTTTCCACACATTCATGTTGGCTCGATAGCATTTAGCATAGTTAATTTAATTTGGAAGCCGTTCTTAGCTAACTACCAAACAGGTTTGTTTATAGAAGAGGATATTTATTTATACAGCTCTTCTCAGTATGTTTAGCTGTATCAGCACCAAGAAGCACAATGTTTAGCACTGTCAACCTTCCAGTTTAAACTCAACAGAAGGACAAACGGGAGCTAAAGTAGCCTAGCTAGCTAGCTAATCATTAGGAAAGCCAATCAGTTAGCCAGCTATGGCTTTCACATCAGTGTAGTTCAACAATTACACTAAAGTTATCTGACATGTAAAAATGAGGTTTTGATATACTTAAGTTTTAGGCGATGGGAAGTATTGAACGTTACTTACTTCATACCAAGCACATGAGTAATGGTGCACGTTTGAACCAATGACTGCTTCTATACTGATTTGAACTTAATGAAAAAAAGTTGTGCCAGTTCAGTTCATCAGTGTGGCACCCAACTCTAGAGCTTGTTCCGTTCAGTTTGTAATGCAAACTACACATTCAGAAAACATAAAAATATTTAAAAACAGTCAGAATCGCTTTTTACAGTGTACCAGAACATCGGTAGCACCTACCAAGAACAGAACTACAACACTACGGACCGTTACTGACTTTGCACCGTTCACTATATATGTATATTTAAATATTTTCTTAATAACTGCCCTGTTTGATTGTATACATGGTCAGTGTAGAGATGTTCGGTGTTGTAGTGTAAGCAGGCAGTGGTCTATGTGGACAACATTATTATTAACAAGTCACAGTAGTTTAGAAGTTCTGGGGTGTTTCTTTTATGTAAAAAGGTGTAGCCCGAAGTATAATTATGAATAAATGATTAAATAATTATTATTTTTATTTTATAAAGTTTTTTTTTTTTTTTTCAATTATAAATACCTTAATACAATTGTGGAAAAAAATATTCAAACTTTAAATTTCAAAGAACCATATTAATGAAATATTAAATAATTATTAAAAAATAATAATATACTGTAAAAAAAAAAAAAAGAAGACACAAAGTTAGTTCCATAAAAGTGTCAATCAGGTTAAAAAGCTTAAACAATACGCTTCAAATAGTGTAGGGGATAATGCAGTTACATAAGAATCAAAATTAGTTTAAAAATTATAAATCATTAAAAAGCGTTTAGTTCTCGGTGCCATGAAGTCTGATGGCTGTTCAATGTTTAACTTCCTATTGGTCGAGAGAGCTGCCCGTGTAGCATCCTGTGTTCTGATTGGCGGGAGGGGGAGACTAGGCGGGAGCAGCGGTAAAAGAGACGTGAGGGAAAGACGGATTGAGCACTTCAGCCGAGTTTGTTTTGCTCCGTTTAAGTCCACCAAGACTTTATATTTCAGTGAGTAAACCAAGCCTCAGTGTTTTAATGGTGAGATTTAGCTGTTAAAACCATTAGCAGCTTTGTGTTTCGACCTTAACTGCTCGGAAAGAAGTAGAAGCTCTGCTCGCTAGCCGTTAGCCTGGTCAACAAACCGCCACACTGCTTAGCCCTGTAGCTACTGTGTACCACAGGAGCGGGCTCGGCGGGAAGAAACACAGCTCAGATAGCTCCACGAGTGATCTGGAAAAGATTGTGGGTCCTTCGGCTGTCATGATGGACCACCGCTGGCCGGACAGAGCCACGGGTGACTAGGCGAAAGCCTGTGGGTCCACCCCGAGCTAGCGCACGAAGCTCAAGTCAGTGTTTAGACATCTCAGTTTAAAGGTGCGGTATCTCTGGGTTTGTGTTAGGTGTTTTATTAATTCTGTAAAGACCGCACGTCCTCCGACATTTTACAATGCATCTTTTGCTTTAATAATTATCCTCCTTCCTCCACTGCTGTTCGTTTGCTCTTGTCATTGTTGTTCCTATGTTCTTGTCGTTGTTTGTTTCCATTGCTGTTATTTGGTTCTTTTGACACTGTAGTTATTCCTTTGCCGTTGTTGTTCTTGTCATTGTAGGTAGTCTTCTGTCACTGTTCTTTATACAGTATCTTGTGGTCACATGGAAGGGAGTTTCCTGTTGCTGGTGTGGGTTTTATTTTCATGGACTCCCCATAACAGGTGGTCTTCACCTGAAACCTGCATCACATCACAGCATTCTAGGTACAGTGGCGGGATTGGATAAGAAAGACATATAAGTGTTACATTTCAGTAGGTCTACCAGTGAAAGGATGAGCTATACCTTCAACTATAACTCCAATTATGACCGTATATATTTAGGGACATCTGGCATGTACTGTAAATTCCTCATCTATCTACAGATTATGTTTCCTCTGTACTTAATAATCAGGCTAAAGATGCCTCAGTGTCCCAAATGCTCCCATTTATCGTACCCTCTGACAGGCCATGTTTGAAGTCAAGAAGTCCTGCAGTGATGTCCTGTTCCTCGTCAAAGGAAAGGTGACCACAGACAGTCCTAAACAGCAGGATGCCAAGTGACCACACTGTCACAGGATCCACATGATGCCTCCCCTTCTTGAATTCTGGAGGGCAGTACTGAAGCGTGCCTGAGAATGTAAGAAGAGGAAAACACAGGTAAGCACAGTCATTCGCAGTTCTCCTCTCAGGATCATGTTTTCAGATGTGATGCTACTTGTAGATCTAACTCACTCTCTCATTTTTAGGTGAAGAGTGTCCACAAGGGGGAGCTATTAGTTTTACCTGAGAAACACTGGTACCCCTCGGTGTTGATGAGGTCTACACAGCCAAAGTCAATTAGTTTGATCTCTGACGTGTCCGTGATCAGCAGGAAGTTCTCCCAGGAAATTCATCCTGCTTTCCTCTGCCTGAACCATTATTGATCTGGCCCTCTCCTCATCCATATCGTCTCCGATGGCTTCTAGAAACTTTTCCAGCTCCATACAGGGGTCATGATGCTCCAGGAACAGGATGTATTTGTCAGGCTTGTCAAACCATTCAATCAGCCTTACGATGTTATTGCAGACGGGCGGTTGGCTCATCATCTGCATTAAAGCCACTTCAAGTGGCACAACCTTGGACTCAACGGGCTGCAGGAGAGAAGAGAGTTAGATGGTGAGGATTGAAGAATGTAGGGAAAATTTTACATGGCTGGTTTGGCAGAATCATGTGTTACTACAGATAGGTGCACTTATGCTCCGGAGATATTCATCGGATGGTCGTTTAGCAACAAATTTGATGGCCACCTACACATAAAGACAAAATATGTTAAGGTTACTAGCAGTGTAAAGGGAGGTGGTGAAATAAGTATTAAAATACAGTCTGAGGTGTTAGCAGTACCTGTAGGCCATCAGAAATACGCCGTCTTTCAAACACGTATCCAAAGCCTCCTTCACCCAGCTTCTCTCCGATCTTGTAACAAGAGAATGAATCTCTGGAAAACATAGTTACACATGAACACATGTAGAAGCCGTCTACATCATACAGTAGGGAAAATAAGTATTTGAACACCCTGCGACTTTGCAAGTTCTCTCTCTTAGAAATCATGGAGGGTTCTGAAATTTTCATCTTAGGTGCATGTCCACTGTGAGAGACAATCTAAAAAAAAAATCCGGAAATCACAATGTATAATATTTTAATAATTTATTTGTGTGTTACTGCTGCAAATACGTATTTGAACACCTGTGAAAATCAATGTTAATATTTGGTAGAGTAGCCTTTGTTTACAATTAAAGAGGTCCCATAGTTTTTCACCAGGTTTGCACACATTGCAGCAGGGATTTTGGCCCATTCCTCCACACAGATCTCTTCCAGATCAGCCAGGTTTCTGGGCTGTCGCTGAGAAACACAGAGTTTGAGCTCCCTCCAAAGATTTTCTATAGGGTTTAGGTCTGGAGACTGGCTAGGCCACTCCAGAACCTTAAAATGCTTCCTACGGAGCCACTCCTTAGTTATCCTGGCTGTGTGCTTTGGGTCATTGTCATGTTGGAAGACCCAGCCACGACCTATCTTCAATGCTCTAGCTGAGGGAAGGAGGTTGTTCCCCAAAATCTCGCAATACATGCCCCCGGTCATCCTCTCCTTAATACAGTGCAGTCGTCCTGTCCATGTGCAGAAAAACACCCCCACAGCATGATGCTTCCACCCCCATGCTTCACAGTAGGGATGGTGTATTTGGGATGGTACTCATCATTCTTCGTCCTCCAAACACGGCGAGTGGAATTAAGACCATCTGACCACAGACCTTTCTCCCATGACTCCTCTGGATCATCCAAATGGTCATGGGCAAACTGAAGACGGGCCTGGACGTGTGCTGATTTAAGCAGGGGAACCTTCCGTGCCATGCGTGACTTTAAACTATGACGTCTTAGTGTATTACCCACAGTAACCTTGGAAACAGTGGTGCCAGCTCTCTTCAGGTCATTGACCAGCTCCTCCCGTGTAGTTCTGGGCTGATTCCTCACCTTTCTTAGGATCATTGATACGCCACGAGGTGAGATCTTGCGTGGAGCCCCAGTCCGAGGGAGATTGACAGTCATGTTTAGCTTCTTCCATTTTCTATAATAAATTTTCTATAATAATTGCTCCAACAGTTGATCTTTTTTCACCAAGCTGCTTGGCAATTGCCCCGTAGCCCTTTCCAGCCTTGTGGAGGTCAACAGTTGTCTCTGGTGTCTTTGGACAGCTCTTTGGTCTTAGCCATGTTAGTAGTTGGAGTCTTACTGATTGTGTGGGGTGGACAGGTGTCTTTATGCATCTCACGACCTCAAACAGGTGCTTCCAATTTAGAATAATAAGTGCAGTGGAGGTGGAGTTTTTAGAGGCGGACTAACAGGTCTTTGAGGGCCAGAATGTTTGCTGATTGGCAGGTGTTCAAATACTTATTTGCAGCAGTAACACACAAATAAATTATTAAAAAATCATACATTGTGATTTCCGGATTTTTTTTAGATTATGTCTCTCACAGTGGACATGCACCTAAAATGAAAATTTCAGACCCCTCTATGATTTCTAAGTGGGAGAACTTGCAAAGTCGCAGGGTGTTCAAATACTTATTTTCCTCACTGTATATCAGAGGTTTATCAGTCAACATTACTGGTTATGAAGGACTCAGTGGAGTCTACTATCTGTGAACCTCGTGTAGATAATTGTAGCTCTCTTAGAATGAGGTGACATTTAGTCTTCACTGTGTGCAGTGGTCTGGCTTATGGACTGACCTGGCTTGGGGGCTTTCTTCTGTTCCTTAGTTTTGTTTGGCCTTTTTGCTGTTTGGCCTTTGTTGTTATGGTCCTCTTTCGTCTCTTTGCTGCCGGTGCCTCATTGGTGGGAACATTGCTGGTTCCCGCTTCAGCACTCAGGCAGTATTCCTCCTCTGTTCTCTTTCTTCTCAACCGTTGAGCACCTAAATACAAGATGTTCATATCAGTATTGTCTTTTCTCAACCTGTCACTTTACCTACGACTAGACCCACCTGCTAATGGACCCACCAGATCAGAACTGTTCAGGGGGGAAACAACAAAGCAGGTCACCTATCAAAACTGGTCTCCAACACTATAGACCTGGGGTATTTAATTAGAATTCATTAAGGTCCAGTTAAAGAAAATTTCCTCAGGCCGGGATCCGGACTGCCATCATTTTTAACTCGTGTTATGATTCAGTGCCATATCCTGTATACAGTAGTAGTCCAGTAGTTCCATCAGCATTTTATGTCATTAATAACTGAAAGACAAAACAAATTACAAGTACTGTTCAGTCCGTCAGTAAATGTTTGTTAATGCGAAATCCAAGCAACTTTAAGGGAACACTCGTTAGCATGTTGTTGGGGATTACATGAACGTGTGAGGATTTAATATTTGGCGCCCTCAGATTTAGATTAAGATGGATACATTTGCTTAAGAGATTTGTTTTGTTTCGCAGTGGCACTTCACATGGCTGCTTTCAATTAGTGCCCTGGTCCCGGAACAGATGAGACACATTGGTTTGGAACTGCCTCTAGGAAGTATAAACATGTATGCCTCGGTCCATTCCTGGTTAGAAAGTCCTTTTCTCACTGTTGACTTTCTTTTTTTTAGAGCACACCATCTGAATTAGCCTTTCTCTGACTCGCTTTATTCTCTGGCTGCTGCTTCTCGCTTCATACCTCGAACTGTGTGTAGTCGCCGCACGCCTGAATCTGCACAGATCTGATTGGCTGAGGAGCGCCTCTGCTGATCTTAATACGCAAGCAATTGGTCTGTGAGTTTACTGCCCTGCAAAGCCCATACAAAAAAAATGCAGATGCTTCAAATTGAATCAGCCCAATAGGTAACGGCCTGCCTATTAGTGACCTCTGCTATAGCCGGTTACTGATCTAGTCCTGATGACCGCTGACTACACCCTGGGCTCCACTAGCTCACAGGACTGTATGCACTGCGCTATAACTAACCTGAACATCTGAGCTGTATCTATATTCATTTATCTATAAACTGTACATCTGTACTGTAAGCTGTTCACCTGAACATTGATCTGCTGTTCTCCTACCTGCACTGAACACTTTATATATCTTATACTGTTTACAACCACATACTAAACTGCACACTCTGCTACCTCAACACGCTGTACTCTCCTACAGGTACACCTACACTAAGCTGTGTTTGCCTCCTGCATATGCAAACTGCACCTCAGTTCTAGTACTCACGCTCTGACATACAGATACGGCCTTACACACTTTGCACACGTCTCACTGTTTATGCACATGTTGTTTATTTGTCTTTGCACTGTTCACTATATATGTGTATATATATATTCTTAACTGCACTTGAGAAGGAGCCTCACTATGTTTCGTTATGCTGTTTAACCCTGTATTGTTATAATGACAATAAAGTTGAACTGAACTGAACTGACTTGGTCTATCAAACTATACACATGCATACATACATGTCTGGTTGGGTTCTGCCAGGCTCGTCAACACCGGTGCCATTTTGGAGTGGTCAACATCGCTACTGTAAGTAACACTTCAGTAACATTACAGAGCAGCGGTTTAAAACAGCTACCGTCCCACATTACACTGTCACATGAACATCCAACTCAGAAGGGCTGACAGGATGACCTGATGGAGACAATGCGGTGATCCACACTGGATAGATGTGAGTGTGTGGTTGATGAAGCACAGAGAACTCTGCAGCATGATTGTTTTTATCTGGTTATATATTAAGCTTATTTAAAGGGCCATCATGTAATAAATTTACTAAATTACAAAATGCCCATTTTATATGATCAGAGTTAAAAATAGATGTTGAACAACTAGCTTCCCCGATAACAGTGGTACAGCCAGTTTCTCCTCCTCTGATGTTTCCTACTTACATCAGACGATCTGTTCCACCCCGGGTTACCAGGTAAGACACATAGGCAGGCAGCGTGCAGCCATGGAAGCCGGTAAACGAACTGGGCCGACAGAGATAACGTTCAATCCTGCTAGACCTAAAAAGCCCCATGACCAGAGCGGAGCACAACAAGGATATTGGCACTGCTTTTGAAAGATGAAGGCAGTGTAAACTTTAGAGAAGCTTTAAGACGGATGTAGACCTGGCTAACTAACTCCTCATCTAAGCTTAGCTAATTCATCATTGCCACTACTAATGACGGGTCATTTCAGCATTGGAGCCTTTACATTTCCAGTCTGGTCCGTGTACAGCTGGGTGATCGAGGTAGTGAGTTGAGGCACAGTCGGTTAAGTGAAAACCATGGTAACCCTTGAAACTTGTGCTACGCCGCCATGCTAACATGCTAGTGTTGGTGTCTCGCAAGCAACCAGCGTGGCAGAACATGCAAGTTTGACTCTAGACTGACCAGGTTTATGAATATTATTACTCTGCGGTAAACTAATTCGAATATCCGAACCGAATAACGCTACTCATGTCCATCCCAAGCTGTTGTCAGTTCAACCGGGGAGGCGGTACCAGGCGGGAGAGGAGAGACGTGAGAGAAAAGCTGATTCAGGAGTTTGTTTGTTTTGCTCCGTTTAAGTCCACCAAGACAATATTTCAGTGAGTAAACCCAGTCTTAGTGATTTAATGGTGAGATTAAGCTGTTAAAACCATTAGCAGCTTTGTGTTTCGACCTTAACTGCTCGGAAAAAAGTAGAAGCTCTGCTCGCTAGCGCTAGCCGTTAGCCTCGTCGGCAAACTGCCACGGCCTTGTAGCTATTGTGTACCTCAGAAGCGGCTCGGTGGGAGGAAACACAGCTCAGATAGCTCCACGAGTGACCTGTTAAACTGTGTGGGTCCTCCAGCTGTCATGGTGGACCACCGCTATCCAACTCCCTCAGATGGTTTGATTTAAACTGCAGTAGCCATTTTAACCGCTTGTTGTCAGTTTTACGTATCATACATATTTAATCCTGGTAGTATTTCTCATTACTGGTACTGAGTGCTGATTGGTTGGCATTACAGCCGGTGAGTGCTGATTGGTACACGTGAGCTAACACGTGCTGTGTGATGCTCCTAACTGCTGTTGTGTTCTGTTCTGAAGGACGTGGTGTAGAACTTCTCTCTTATCCGCTCACTGTTTGTAATGAAAGGTTAAGTTTTCCTGTTTACTCTAATGTTCAGACGTCATCTCAGTTTAAAGGTGCAGTACCGCACCCTGGGTTTGTGTTAGGTGTCTGTCTTATTCTATAAAGTCCACATGCCCTACGACATTTTACAACACATTTTTTCTTTTTCTTTTTAAATTTATTGTAATTGTTGTTGTTTTGTTTTTGTTGTTGTATGTAGTCTTGTTCCTTATGCGGTAGCCACCTGAAACATAAACCGAGACTTAGATAAGTCAGAGCTAGAGGCATTTCTGAAACACATTTCCTGAAGAAAATCCACTGGATATTTTAGAGTTACCGATTCTTCTCCTAGTATCGCTAACATGATCCTAGGCCTGGTCAGAGCACTGTAGCCTTACGTGCTCCTGGATCTCGTGGATGTTTTTTTCAGCAGGCACCGCTCGATCAGATTACAGCGTTATGGAATTAGATGGAAAAGATGTTCGAGTGTTACATTCCAGATGGACTACCAAAAAACATTTAGGGACATCTGACCTCCACTGACTACATATTATGATTCCACTCTACTAGCCTCAGTTGTTGTTGTTTGGTTGTTGCTGTTGGTGTTTGTTATCTTTAACCAGAATCCCGTGGTCACATGAAAGGGAGTTTCTGTTGCTGGTGTTTTTTAGGTTGTTATTTTGGACTCCCATACCAGCTCCTGAAACATAAACCAGCATTAGGCAGAGCTAGAGGCATTTCTGAAACATGTCTTTTTAGACGAGTCCTAATCCTAATCCTCATCTCCAGTTTACTTATTTATGGGCACTACAACTGTCTCCTCAACTGTCTCTAGAAATTTTAGGCTTACTGGTTCTTCTCTGGTTCTAGCCTCGCTGGCTAACCTGATCCTAGGCCTGGACAGAGCACTGTAGCCATACGTGCTCCTTGACCTCCTGCAAACTAGGCCTCCTGGATGGGTTTTTCTGCAGGCACTGCTCAATAAGATCACAGCATTCTATGACGGAATTGGAAAGGAGAGATGTGTAAGTGTTACATTTCAGTAGGTCTACCAGTGAAAGGGTGAGATGTAGCTATAACTTCAAATATGAACGTTTAGGGACATCTGGCCTGTACTGCAAACTCCTCATCTATCTACAGATTATGTTTCCTCTGTACTTAATAATCAGGCTAAAGATGCCTCAATGTCCCAAATACTCCCATTTATCTTACCCTCCGACAGGCCATCTCTGAAGTCCAGAAGTCCTGTAATGATGTCCCGTACCTCATCAAAGGGAAGGTGACCACAGACAATCCTGAACAGCAGGACACCAAGTGACCACACTGTCGCAGGATCAGCGTGATACTTCCCGCTCCTAAAGAATTCCGGAGGGCAGTACTGAAGAGTGCCTGAGAACGTAAGAAGAGGAAAAACGGTAAGCATGGTCATTCATATAACAGCTGTGGGGCTATGAGACATGTTATCAGATGTGAAGCTCCTTGTGGATCGATCGATCACTCAGTCACTCACTCACTCAGTCACTCACAATAGTGTCCACAAGGGGGAGCTATTAGAGTTTTACCTGAGAAACACTGGTACCCCTCGGTGTTAATGAGGTCTCCACAGCCAAAATCAATTAGTTTTATCTCTGAGGTGTCCGTAATCAGGAGGAAGTTCTCCCCTTTGATGTCCCGATGAAGGACACCTCGTCTGATGCAGTGACATGCTGCTTCCACTGCCTGAACCATTATTGATCTGGCCCTCTCCTCATCCATGTCATCGCCGATGGCTTCAAGAAACTGTTCCAGCTCCATACAGGGGTCAGGACGCTCTAGGACCAGGATATATTTTTCCGGCTGGTCGAACCATTCAATCAGCCTCACGATGTTATTGCAGACGGGCGGTTGGCTCATCATCTGCATTAAAGCCACTTCAAGTGGCACAACCTTGGACTCAACGGGCTGGAGGAGAGAAGACAGTTAGATGGTGAGGATTGAAGAATGTAGGGAAAACTTTACATGGCTGGTTTGGAAGAATTATGTGTTACTACAGGTAGGTGCACTTACACTCCGGAGATATTCATCAGATGGTCGTTTAGCAACAAATTTGATGGCCACCTACACACAAAGACAAAAGATGTTAAGGTTACCAGCAGTGTAAAGGGAGGTGGTGAAATAATGACTATTAAAATACAGTCTGAGGTGTTAGCAGTACCTGTAGGCCATCAGAAATGCGTCGTCCTTCAAACACATATCCAAAGCCTCCTTCACCGAGCTTCTCTCCGATCTCATAACGGGTGAAGAAGTCATCTATGGAAAGCATAGTTACACATGAACATCAGCCCTCTCTACATCACATATCAAAGGTTTATCAGTCAACATTACTCGCTATGAAGGACTCAGTGGAGTCTACTATCTGTGAATCTCATGTAGATGATTACAGGTCTATTAGAATGAGGGGACATTCAGTCTTCACAGTGTGCAGTGGTCTGGCTTATGGACTGACCTGGCTTGGAGGCTTTCTTCTGGCCGTTATTTTTTTTTGGCCTTTTTGCCGTCTTTGGGCTTTTTGGACCGTTGTTGTTGGTCCTCTTCCTTCTCTTTGCTGCCGGTGCATCATTGGTGGGAACTTTGCTGGTTCCCTCCTCGGCACTCAGGCAGCATTCCTCCTCTCCTCTCTTCCTCTTCAACTGTGGAGCAGCTGAACACAAGATCATCATATATGTAGTATTCTCTTTTCTAGACCTGTCACTTTACCTTCAACTAGACCCACCGGATCAGAACTGTTCAGGTGGGAAACAACAAAGCACCCACACACTTAAAAACGCTAGTTCTTCAAGGATTTTTAAGGGAAGACAATGGGTATGTACCTAAAGAACCATTTCATGATGCAATGTAAAGAACCCTTGAAGAACCACCTTTAAGTGTAGATAACATTCTGAACGTTAAAAAATCCTTAAAAATAGAACCAGTGTTCTTCACATTCCTCTTCTCCTCCATCACTAAAACTTAGCCTTGTTTAACCAATCACATTTCCTCAGTGACCGCATTTCATTGTACAGTATAGTGGACTGACCTGGCTCAGTGGCTTTCTTCTGCCCCTGAGTCTTTCTCCTGGGCTGATTCACTGTCTTCTTTCTCCTCTTCCTGGCCAGGGCTTCAGCATTGGGAACGTTGCTCGTTCCCTCAGCAGAACCCGGGCAGCATGTCTTCTCTTTTTTTGTCCTCTTTCTTTTTGGAGTCTCTGAATACAGGACAATAATTACAGTATTTAGCATTCTGTTTCTATATCTAATGTTCTACATGGTCACTTAAAGACTGCAGTGATATCTCTGGTGACCGAACGTACCTAACAAACCAAAACACCAACAAAGAACCAATAACAATAAGAACCAATAAATAAATAAGTAAATAAACTCTATCAGGAACGTATTGGACCTGTGGCTGCAGAGTTCTGCATTGTGACATCGTACGTAAGGCGTTCTGCTTGAATGCACGTCATATGCAACAGCATCATATGTTACAAGCTGTTGTTACAAGCTTGATATCATAACTACAGTAAAGCCCCTTTAGATGCTGTTTAAAACCCTTTTTAAAAGGTTCCATAAAGAACCAGCTACAGCACATTTACCATCAGTCTGTAGAAACCTGTCACAATGCAAAGCTTTAATCATGTAATTCTTTTTTTTGGTTGTTCACGGTTCTATATAGGACCATTTTCATTACTAAAAGAACCCTTAAAGAACCATCTCTATGCACGAAATCCACATTCAAGAACGTGGCAGTGGTACATGATCCTATAATAATAATATAATCCTATCAGAGCTATTATATACGAGCATACAATTATAATGAGCGTCTATTTGAATTTCCAGCTGCTTTGGATTTCCTATCCTGTCAGGTCTTTAATACGTGTTTCCAGTC
>JAMWET010006392.1:12500-18528 GCA_024036415.1 Prochilodus magdalenae | reverse complement strand
AATGCTGAAACACCCGCAGTTTTAAATCACCATGGTTACAGAACCTACATCTGAAGAGCATGCTTGTGTTTTATGAGATCTCATTTTTCACTCCAGGTAAAAATGAAGTATACTTTAATATATTAGGAATGTACTTTAATACGTACTTAAGTATCTCTAAATGAATCTAAGAGCTGTCTCAAAATACTCAAATTAACTTTGTCATATTACCAACACAGGGTTGTACAGTATAACGAACCACAGTCAGGCCCCGCCTCCAGTGCAGTTACAGGAATATATGTGTATATATATATAAATAGTGGGGTAAAGATACAGACACACGCAGTGTATGGAACAGGACAGTACGTGCACAATACATGTGCGGACTGTGGAGTAGTATCAGTAAGGGTGTGGTTTAAACAGTATAGCTTTATACACTGTTCAGTGCAGGTAGGAGAAGCGGCTTAATGTATAGGTAACAGCCAAACAGCCTAGTACAGATGTTCAGTAGATAAATAAGTACACAGCTGGATGTTCAGTATACAGGTTAAGTTAAAGTGCGGTGCAGACTAATACAGTTAGTTCAGTGTAAGTAATTGCCCTTAAAAAAAAAGCTCTTAAATTACAACTACTACACATACTGTCTGTCATGGTACAGACTGAGGCCGAATTTGTTGGGAGTGAGGCTTTAGTCTGGGGACGTGTGGGATCAACTGCATTTCGTTCTTTTCTTTTTTCTTTCAAACAAAAACTGGCAGCTTCACTCGCAGTGCGTCTGTAGCCATGTCAGGTGATCAACACACACTTACTGCCTGTGTGTCTACATGTGTGTTACACACTTCTAATTTCAATCGGCCTACCATGTTGCCAAACGTGTTACACACATGCATACGCATAAGGACTTGGTGTTGGTCAGTCACACACGAAGGATGTACCATACCAAAAACACCAGACGAGCAACAACTGAATACTGTTCTAGAAGGGGGAGCCTAAGTACAGGGTGGTACTGAATCAGATGGTCTCCGGATGGTGCTCATGAGCCTCATGCTTTTCATTCCCATGAATACTGAGTATTTTATTTTAATATGAAACTCCCTGTAAACTGCATGTGTCCTGTCAATGTCCTAAAACATGACCTAATCCGTCCTAATTTAAACACCGCCGCTGCATTTCTGAGTTCTTTGACTGGTCGTACCTTCTTCCCTGAAGTCACCCGAACACCCATCATCAACAGCTAGTGGAGAAAAACACAATTGATTCTGTTTTTCATGTAGAATATCACAATAATATGCTCTATCAATTTTCCCCATACCTAAAAATAACTCTTTAAACTAAACGATAAAGCTTCATTACCTGAATGTCTAGCTATCAACAACAACAACGAGCAGCTCGTTACAACTGCTTCACTCTCAGACACTTTACTGTATATACTGTACACCTGAACTCCTGGACACTCTTAGACACTTTACTGTATATACTGTACACCTGAACTCCTGGACACTCTTAGACACTTTAATGTATATACTATACATCTGCACTCCTGGACACTCCACTTAAATACCAATATATGCACATGTTTATGATGTTAAATCAGTCATTTATATCTGTATTTTATTGTATATATTTCTGTCTCTTGCGAAGTGAGATATATTTATATTTATATATTTATCGGTAGTGACCTGTACTATGTATAGTTTTTATCTATCTATCTATCTATCTATCTATCTATCTATCTATCTATCTATCTTTTAAATATTCAGACCTCCTTTTCCAGTTTAGGTTACCAGAGCACAGAGAGACACCACACTCCACTCAACAGGAATGCCATGACGCAGAAATCCTGTATTTTACTGAAATCCTACAGATATTAAAACCAAGCCCTGTTTTCTTCTCAGGGTTGCGGTGATCCCTAGCATCCCTGGAGGACGATCTTTGACCTTTAACTTTGCCAATGGCTTCCGAGGCCGATATGTTACCGTGGTCATCCCTGGAAATAATCGACTCCTGACTATGTGTGAGGTCGAGGTCTACAGCTATTCTACTCCGGATGGTGAGACGGAAACTCATACTGTGCTGGACACATTCACTCAAATACAGACAGACAGACAGATAGATAGACAGATGATAGATGAGGTGAATGAGGTGGCCCTCATCACGGTCAGTAGAGAGAGGGTTTGGCCCTCTGCCAGTCTGTAGCTGTGTTGTCCTGTGTGTTTGCTGCTGGACCTTGTTCTTGTGAACCAGACGCTCACTGTATCTGCCAGTAAAGCTAGAACCCAGCCTTCGGTTCCTCACTGAGAACCTGCTGTACATGTGGAGATGCTGATTTAGGAAGAACCTGGAGCAGGTTCTGATTTATTTCCAGAGCTGTGTGTAGCCATGCAGCCTCTGTAGACGCTCCGTGGCTCGTACTGGGGAGCTCAGTGACGTTCCGCGTGGTGCTGTTATAGGGTGCCATGTAAACGATATAACAGTAAAACAACACTGAACTCCACTGGCTGATTGACTACGGACTGTAACCGTTTGTCCAGTGTTATCTGCAGATGTGCACTTGTTTGATCTCCTGATGAGCTCTATTAGATTTACTGGAGAACTTTGGAATATGAATCTAGAACCGTCACATTGCGACCGGACTGACTGTTCCCTGTGCAGGTGAGAACGTAGCGCTGGGAGGAAGAGCCACACAGTCCAGCCTGTATGAGCGTGGTTATCCATCCCTAGCCATCGATGGAAACCTAGATGGTGCTTATGATCATGGTTCCTGCTCACACACGCTGCAGGATTTCGGCCCGTGGTGGAGACTGGACCTCCTGAAACGGCACAAAGTGTTCACCATCACCGTCGTAAACAGGGTGGAGGCTACTTCAGAGAGGCTGAAAGGAGCTGAAATCAGGATTGGAGACAGTCTGGACAACAACGGCAACAACAACCGCAGGTACACCGCTCGCAGGTTCAGCCTTCCATGTTTTACAGGCTTGGTATGGGTACGGTGTTTTTGGGTGGGTATTTAAATTCTCACCAACAGAATCACACGTGTGGTGTTTACGTTTGCTGATTCACTGTTGGGGTGTGTGTTCTTGTTGCTGCAGTTTAGAAGTATATATGACACTGCATTAACCTGAAGCCGTGACGGGGCGTCTACTGGATTACATTATGTATATCAGGGTAGACTTGGTGGCCTTAGTGGGATTTGGCCTAGTCAGTTTATCAATAAACAGTGTGAGAGTGGGATTATCACCCCTTAAGATCTTGTAACATTGTGGTGGAGGCGGGATGCAAGTGCACAGTGGTTTTATTGGCATTAGTCTGGGTAACTGGGGTCAAAACACAGGCGGGTATGAGTAAAGACATGTCCATAACTTGACAGCAGAAACAAAACTGAAGACAAAGACAAACAAAAGGGACAACAGACCAGCACTAACACAGGGTGAAAAACAGAGACTTCACAAACAGACAGGGCAAACAAAGGAGTCTTAATACAAATCCTAATTCGCATCAGGACTTGTATTATGAAACAACCAGAGGGGGCGTAGTTTGACAAATAAACAAGACCAGGGAGACAGACAGGGAGACAGATGTGACAGATCTCTTGGCTATCCCATTTCTCTATCAGAGTGTCCACCACATAGGAGGGAGGAGGAGGAGGAGGCTGGTAAGATTCAACACACGGACAATTTTGGAAATTCAAAACATTTTCTTTAGAGACTGACGGGTCATAGTTTGGACATGGTGTAATATACATAGCTACTCCACTGCCTTTATAAGAGTGTCCTTTCCGAGTTTTCAGAGCCAGGCTTCCACCATACCCACCTGGGTCTGACTGGGAGACCTGGAAGTTGAATTGGCTCCTCGTGATGATGATGGGCTTCATATAATAAACTTCATTGTGTCTAGTCAGCTACTGTTTCACTGGGTCCTAACATTAGCCACTGTCAGCCCGTTTTATTAATCTAATATTTCACTTCCTGCTTTATCAGGTGTGGAGTGATATCCCTCAACAAAGCGGACTATACTTTCAACTGTAACGGGATGGAAGGCCGCTACGTCAACATCGTGATTCCGGGACGTAGCGAGTTCCTCACGCTGTGTGAGGTGAAGGTGAATGGAGCTCCTCTGCTCTGAAGACCCTCTTGGCCTTTATGGCTATAGTGTGATGCTGATCCGGTTTATTTAGCCTCCACCTGCGAGGTCATAGTTACAGGATCGTTTCCCACAGCAGCTACAGGCGATGCTGTATCTCTATTCTTCAGTATGTACGGATTAGGCAGAGTATTTAATCTGGATTATTTTGGTGTTCTGTTTTAAGTCTAATGATTTGATTACTGTTGGTTAACCTGGTACTGGAACACCAGGGTTTCGACCCAGAGCTCTTTAAAACAGGTTCTGAAGGTGGGCGCTCACGGATGTTACTTTGATGATGGTGTATAATCTATTTCTGTGTGCGTGGTTATTTCCATTGCTAGCAATAACACTGTATGGTTTCTGGTTGCCTCCAGTTTCTCTGTTAGATGAATAATACATTCTATCAGCATTTGAAAGGGCTGAATTTAAATCACTATTTACAGCAAATAAATTTGAATTTGGTCCAACGCTTCGGTCCAGGATGAATGTTTTACATACAGCATCACATGAATCTACTGGAACATTAGAGAGATGAGGCAAGTGTACGACCGTATCTAACTCCCTTCCCAAACGTCTTCTCTAATGATACACAATAATAAGAACAGTAACCCCGTTTAATAAACTGATATCTATAAACAGTATTTCAGATTATGAAATATTCTAAATGATAAACGGTCCAGCGGACCAGACACATCATAATGAGCTTCTGTGAACATGCAAGACAAACCCAAACCTTTCCATTCTTAAACATCCAGAGCAGTCTGGTGTGAAATGCTCCGTTCTAGATAAAGTCAAAGCTGTGGTGGTGAATGGAACCACAAATAAATTCAGTACAGAACCCGAAATGTGTGTTTCCTGCTAAACCTTGAGGACATCCACGAGGGCCAGTTGTTGAGGACAGAGCAGGGAACAATGGTGACAATAAGGGTACCTCCTCTTGGTGCCTGAGTAGAATATCAGTGTCAGTGGGGGAATTCTCTACAGCCACTCCCACAACAGCCTAGCCATTATCCTCCAAGTCTACAAATCACACCTGGAGACGCGTGATCTTCCTCAGGGATAGCTGGAACATGAACCAGGCAAGCCACTGGGCACAAGCATTGATTCTGCTATTCTGACAGGGTTCTTTTAGTTAAAAATGGGCTGTAAGAGAATGGGTCACACACACACACACACACACACACACACACACACACATACACACATATATATGTATGTATATATATACACAGAGATACACAGAGATACACATATATATATATATATATATATATATATATATATATATATATATATATATATATATATATATATATATCTATATATATACACACAAAGTTACACAAATTACTCAGGGAATACATTTTACACAGTGTCAGTAATCTAGGATCCAGTGTTCTTTCTGATTTCACCGTTTAAACACCCATATTCCACATGCTATTCCTTTTTATTTGGTTAAGTCTGCGAGGTTTGAGGAAGATGATTATCCAGCTATCACTGACCAGACATTTCAGTTCTGGAATAAAAACTGCTGAGGTCTTTGGAATGAGCTGGGTTTCTGCAGAGGACCAGTTAAAATGTGATCTAAGTCACAATTACAGATCCAGTTAACCTAATGTAACACACAGCTTGTACGATCGGGAATACCAATTTGCATGGGCCAATATCTTTACTGCTATAGGCTCGAAAAGGAGGGCTATGACAGAGATGCAACAACAGACTGCAAAAATCTTACAAGTGAAAATCTGGGTTTATTTAAATAACCAGCTTTAGATCCGGCTCAGTCACAGATGCTATGAAATAAAAGAATAAAGAAAAAGATTAGGATGTTATGAGAATGAATGATGTGTTGAAGTGTATGTCTGTATGGGAATTGAATAAAAACAAACCTCAGGGTGAAATCACTGTTCTGAGGCTCAGTTTAGAG
>JAMWET010006392.1:0-7500 GCA_024036415.1 Prochilodus magdalenae | reverse complement strand
CTAAGAGAACATTTTCTTATAGTAAAAAAGTGACAGAGAACATTGATCGATTTCTTATTTATATTTTATCAGTCAGAAAGCTAATACGAGTACAAGCTCCTGACAGATGTGTGTGTGTGAGTGTGTGTGTGTGTGAGTGTGCGTGTAAGTGTGTGTGTGTGTGTGTGTGTGTGTGTGTGTGTGTGTATGTAATTTCCATCTGCACTTAAAATCATAATCCAGTTTCTCCAGTTTACAGAGTGGATTGTCTAGTCTAGTGGAAAGCTGCTCCACTCCTGAATCCCACAGTCCATTCTCACTTGGGTTTGGTTCTCTCAGAGAGCTGAGGACAGAGCTGTACAGCTTTTCACTGTAAGATTAGTTATACAACCTGGGAGAGAAGGGACAATGCAGAATATGGACATCACATGTGTACACACACTCACACACACACATACACACACACACACACACACACACACACACACACACACACACACACACTCACACATACACACATACACACATACACACACACACATATACACACACACACTCACACATACACACACTCACACATACACTCACACACACACACTCACACACACACAACAATACCCATTAAAATGTACACAAAAGCAAAGAAGCACATACACACAAACACGACACCAAGCTGATGGCAGCCTGTTGCAGTAGCTTCAATTATACAAAAAATGATGTCTTTTTTTCATATTGTTTGTGATTCGTTTGTGTTTTGTCTGCTAAACACTCAATCTGGTTAAATATGGAGAGCAAGAAGGAATTATACACCATTCAGTCCTACAATTCTCATGGGGACTGAGTGTCCTCTGGTGAAAAGGATAAATAAGCTTGGTGTGCTTACATCGACACAGCCGGAACACTGGGAGTGCAATGTTCTGTGTTTTACTCAGACAGGTCTGCAGGAAAACATGCACACACCCGTTGTTCTAGCCTGTGAACACCAGGAATGTGAGAAGTGGGTCCAAGGATGTACATGGTACTCTGCAGGGATGTTTTGAGGCCACAGGCTGGTACTCTGAGTCTCATAGATACAGTGGGGTGTGAAAGTTTGGGCAGCCTTGAGTGTAGATACATTGTGTTTCTTAAACTGCTCAGTGAGAGGATATCTGGCTGTTGGCATAGTGACCTTAGACTCATTGGGTGGCAAGGGTTTGTCTATGGAGACTATAGAAGCTATGTACACACCAACGCCTGAGGCACTAATGGGCACAACTTTAAACAAGCTGAACCCAAAAACTAATCTCCCCAGGCCTTTTCCTCATTTACCTTTATAAAGCATTGATCGTTTGGATAAAAAAAAAGCGTTAAATATATCATATTGGGGACAAACACAGTGATATTTGAGAAGTGAAATGAAGTTTATATGATTTACAGAAAGTGTGCAATAATTGTCTAAACAAAATTAGGCAGGTGCATAAATTTGGGCACCAAAAAAAAAAACCTTTAGTAGGTCCTCCTTTCTCAGAAATAACAGCCTCTAAACGCTTCCTATAGCTTCTAATGAGAGTCTGTATTGTGGCTGAAGGTATTTTAGACCATTCTTCTTTACAAAACATCTCTAGTTCATTCAGGTTTGATGGTTTCCGAGCATGGACAGCTCTCTTTAAGTGACACCACAGATTTTCAATAATATTCAGGTCTTGGGACTGAGATGGCCATTCCAGAACGTTGTACTTGTTCCTCTGCATGAATGCATTAGTAGATTTTGAGCAGTGTTTGGGGTCGTTGTCTTGTTGGAAGATCCAGCCCCTGCGCAGCTTCAGCTTTGTCGCTGATCTCTGCACTGCACTCTCTACCTTTTCTCTTTATGCTCTATACCTCAGAGCCTTGTTGTCTGCATGAGGATTCCGTCTTCTCCTCTGCTTTCTGTTCTCTCAGTATTCAGTCTCTCTCTATATTCACTCTGTACCTCTGGTGTCTTCTCTCTTTTGCCATCACTCTGCCTCCTCCCTCTCTTCCTCCACCTTGTCTCTCTGTTTCTCTCTCCCTCCATCTCTCTTTTGCTCTCTGTTTAAATGTGTTACTGAGTTACTGAAATCGTCTGAAACTGTGTCTGTGAGTGATCTATACACCCTGTGATTAAAGCGATGGCCTCACCTCAGCTCCACTCCTGAATCCTGGAGTTCATTATTGCTCAGGTTCAGTTCTCTCAGACTTGATGAATTTGAGCTGAGAGCTGGAGACGTGCTACACTGCGTTTCTCCCTGGGGTTAGTAACACAACCTGGTAGGGGAGGTATGCTACATCAGAAATTGCCATACAGTGTAATTACTAGCTATGAAAAGGAACCACAACATGTTTAACATCTTTATTAATTTATTTGTGTTTAACCACATTACTTTTTGATCTTTCACACCGACCACAACAACAAAGACTTTAGTGTGTAGAAGTGTCTGAGATTGAACAGGTTTAGGTTTCTGGCTTATTAAAATGTAAATGTAATGCAGCTGCAAAATAATAAAAAAAAACATTTAAGTAAAACTGTTTGGAGTGTGTCAATGCCTTTTCCATCACTAGATGTCAAACAGTATTCAGGTGTGGGCCTGTTGGCAGCCATAAGCCCTGTGCCCTGCTGTTAATCTCTTGGCTAACAAAGCAAACTTGACAGCTAATTTTATTGTGCTGTAATGTTTTTGCTAATCACCTGCAGACCCACCTGTGAGGATGTTTTTCTAGATGTGAAGTTAAAATAACAAGTTGTTACAATTCACTGTAGGCATTTGCTAACTGCCTAGCTACATTGCTAACCCCCAGTACCAGTTGAATTGAGATGTCAAAAAAATCTGTTTTTTTTAAACATTAACACATGTGAATTTTGAACACGTATTTTGAGTGTACCCGGGTAGTGAAGTTGATCAAACTGTTTCTCATACACCTACACGCAGGTGGAGGGAAAACTGATTTAAAGACGTGACGGGAAAAGAAAACTATTGTTTTGACTGGTCTGTGGAGACTAGGGGGTTACGGACAGTTTTATTGTTCTATAAATGTTGAGAAACTGTTTGGGAAGAGTAACCTGTTGAAGTTTACCTGTAGGTGTAGGTGAATCTGAGCATTCTTGGACACTTTGTTATTGTGATGTTTTGCGTATTTACTTTTTTTATTAGGTCACTCTAAACTGAGCCTCAGAACAGTGATTTCACCCTGAGTTTTGTTTTTCTTCAATTCCCATACAGACATACACTTCAACACATCATTCATTCTCATAACATCCTAATCTTTTTCTTTATTCTTTTATTTCATAGCATCTGTGACTGAGCCGGATCTAAAGCTGGTTATTTAAATAAACCCAGATTTTCACTTGTAAGATTTTTGCAGTCTGTTGTTGCATCTCTGTCATAGCCCTCCTTTTCGAGCCTATAGCAGTAAAGATATTGGCCCATGCAAATTGGTATTCCCGATCGTACAAGCTGTGTGTTACATTAGGTTAACTGGATCTGTAATTGTGACTTAGATAACAGTCAGACACATTTAACTGGTCCTCTGCAGAAACCCAGCTCATTCCAAAGACCTCAGCAGTTTTTATTCCAGAAATGAAATGTCTGGTCAGTGATAGCTGGATAATCATCTTCCTCAAACCTCGCAGACTTAACCAAATAAAAAGGAATAGCATGTGAAATATGGGTGTTTAAACCGTGAAATCAGAAAGAACACTGGATCCTAGATTACTGACACTGTATAAAATGTATTCCCTGAGTAATTTGTGTAACTGTGTGTGTGTGTGTGTGTGTGTGTGTGTGTGTGTGTATATATATATATATATATATATATATATATATATATATATATATATATATATATATGTGTGTGTGTGTGTGTGTGTGTGTGACCCATTCTCTTACAGCCCATTTATAACTAAAAGAACCCTGTCAGAATAGCAGAATCAATGCTTGTGCCCAGTGGCTTGCCTGGTTCATGTTCCAGCTATCCCTGAGGAAGATCACGCGTCTCCAGGTGCGATTTGTAGACTTGTAGGATAATGGCTAAGCTGTTGTGGGAGTGGCTGTAGAGAATTCCCCCACTGACACTGATATTCTACTCAGGCACCAAGAGGAGGTACCCTTATTGTCACCATTGTTCCCTGCTCTGTCCTCAACAACTGGCCCTCGTGGATGTCCTCAAGGTTTAGCAGGAAACACACATTTCGGGTTCTGTACTGAATTTATTTGTGGTTCCATTCACCACCACAGCTTTGACTTTATCTAGAACGGAGCGTTTCACACCAGACTGCTCTGGATGTTTAAGAATGGAAAGGTTTGGGTTTGTCTTGCATGTTCACAGAAGCTCATTATGATGTGTCTGGTCTGCTGGACCGTTTATCATTTAGAATATTTCATAATCTGAAATACTGTTTATAGATATCAGTTTATTAAACGGGGTTACTGTTCTTATTATTGTGTATCATTGGAGAAGACGTTTGGGAAGGGAGTTAGATACGGTCGTACACTTGCCTCATCTCTCTAATGTTCCAGTAGATCCATGTGATGCTGTATGTAAAACATTCATCCTGGACCGAAGCGTTGGACCAAATTCAAATTTATTTGCTGTAAATAGTGAATTAAATTCAGCCCTTTCAAATGCTGATAGAATGTATTATTCATCTAACAGAGAAACTGGAGGCAACCAGAAACCATACAGTGTTATTGCTAGCAATGGAAATAACCACGCACACAGAAATAGATTATACACCATCATCAAAGTAACATCCGTGAGCGCCCACCTTCGGAACCTGTTTTAAAGAGCTCTGGGTCGAAACCCAGGTGTTCCAGTACCAGGTTAACCAACAGTAATCAAATCATTAGACTTAAAACAGAACACCAAAATAATCCAGATTAAATACTCTGCCTAATCCGTACATACTGAAGAATAGAGATACAGCATCGCCTGTAGCTGCTGTGGGAAACGATCCTGTAACTATGAGCTCGCAGGTGGAGGCTAAATAAACCGGATCAGCATCACACTATAGCCATAAAGGCCAAGAGGGTCTTCAGAGCAGAGGAGCTCCGTTCACCTTCACCTCACACAGCGTGAGGAACTCGCTACGTCCCGGAATCACGATGTTGACGTAGCGGCCTTCCATCCCGTTACAGTTGAAAGTATAGTCCGCTTTGTTGAGGGATATCACTCCACACCTGATAAAGCAGGAAGTGAAATATTAGATTAATAAAACGGGCTGACAGTGGCTAATATCAGGACCCAGTGAAACAGTAGCTGACTAGACACAATGAAGTTTATTATATGAAGCCCATCATTATCACGAGGAGCCATTTCAACTTCCAGGTCTCCCAGTCAGACCCAGGTGGGTATGGTGGAAGCCTGGCTCTGAAAACTCGGAAAGGACACTCTTATAAAGGCGGTGGAGTAGCTATGTATATTACACCATGTCCAAACTATGACCTGTCAGTCTCTAAAGAAAATGTTTTGAATTTCCAAAATTGTCTGTGTGTTGAATCCTAACAGCCTCCTCCTTCCTCCTATGTGGTGGACACTCTGATAGAGAAATGGGATAGCCAAGAGATCTGTCACATCTGTCTCCCTGTCTGTCTCCCTGGTAGACCCATATGTCAAACTACGCCCCCTCTGGTTGTTTCATAGCTTTTCTTGCTCCGCCTTGGCTCCACCAATGTCCACACCTGATGCGAATTAGGACTTGTATTAAGAATCCTTTGTTTGCCCTGTCTGTTTGTGAAGTCTCTGTTTTTCACCCTGTGTTAGTGCTGGTCTGTTGTCCCTTTTGTTTGTCTTTGTCTTCAGTTTTGTTTCTGCTGTCAAGTTATGGACATGTCTTTACTCATGCCCGCCTGTGTTTTGACCCCAGTTACCCAGACTAATGCCAATAAAACCACTGTGCACTTGCATCCCGCCTCCACCACAATGTTACAAGATCTTAAGGGGTGATAATCCCACTCTCACACTGTTTATTGATAAACTGACTAGGCCAAATCCCACTAAGACCACCAAGTCTACCCTGATATACATAATGTAATCCAGTAGACGCCCAGTCACGGCTTCAGGTTAATGCAGTGTCATATATACTTCTAAACTGCAGCAACAAGAACACATACCCCAACAGTGAATCAGCAAACGTAAACACCACACATGTGATTCTGACGGTGAGAATTTAAATACCCACCCAAAAAAACCGTACCCATACCAAGCCTGTAAAACACGGAAGGCTGAACCTGCGAGCGGTGTACCTGGGGTTACTGTTGCCGTTGTTGTCCAGACTGTCTCCAATCCTGATTTCAGCTCCTTTCAGCCTCTCTGAAGTAACATCCACCCTGTTTACGACGGTGATGGAGAACACTTTGTGCCGTTTCAGGAGGTCCAGTCTCCACCACGGGCCGAAATCCTGCAGCGTGTGTGAGCAGGAACCATGATCATAAGCACCATCTAGGTTTCCATCGATGGCTAGGGATGGATAAGCATGCTCATACAGGCTGGACTGTGTGGCTCTTCCTCCCAGCGCTACGTTCTCACCTGGACAGAGAACAATCAGTCTGGTCACAATATGGCGGTTCTAGATTCATATTCCAAAGTTCTCCAGTAAATCTAATAGAGCTCATCAGGAGATCAAACAAGTGCACATCTGCAGATAACACTGGACAAACGGTTACAGTCCGTAGTCAATCAATGTTTCAGCCAGTGGAGTTCAGTGCTGTTTTACAGTTATATCTTTTACATGGCACCCTGTAACAGCACCACGCGGAACGTCACTGAGCTCCCCAGTACGAGCCACAGAGCGTCTACAGAGGCTGCATGGCTACACCAGCTCTGGAAATAAATCAGAACCTGCTCCAGGTTCTTCCTAAATCAGCATCTCCACATGTACAGCAGGTTCTCAGTGTGGAACCGAAGGCTGGGTTCTAGCTTCACTGGCAGATACAGTGAGCGTCTGGTTCACAAGAACAAGGTCCAGCAGCAAACACACAGGACAACACAGCTACAGACTGGCAGAGGGCCAAACCCTCTCTCTACTGACCGTGATGAGGGCCACCTCATTCACCTCATCTATCATCTGTCTATCTGTCTGTCTGTATTTGAGTGAATGTGTCCAGCGCAGTATGAGTTTCCGTCTCACCATCCGGAGTAGAATAGCTGTAGACCTCGACCTCACACATAGTCAGGAGTCGATTATTTCCAGGGATGACCACGGTAACATATCTGCCTCGGAAGCCATTGGCAAAGTTAAAGGTCAAAGATCGTCCTCCAGGGATGCTAGGGATCACCGCAACCCTGAGAAGAAAACAGGGCTTGGTTTTAATATCTGTAGGATTTCAGTAAAATACAGGATTTCTGCGTCATGGCATTCCTGTTGAGTGGAGTGTGGTGTCTCTCTGTGCTCTGGTAACCTAAACTGGAAAAGGAGGTCTGAATATTTAAAAGATAGATAGATAGATAGATAGATAGATAGATAGATAGATAGATAGATAGATAAAAACTATACATAGTACAGGTCACTACTGATAAATATATAAA
>JAMWET010006391.1:117500-120692 GCA_024036415.1 Prochilodus magdalenae | reverse complement strand
AGTAGCAGTGAACTCTAATCCAATCAGCTCTCAGTACAGTAACACTAACCAATCAGCCTCAGGTAGCAGTAACGCTAACCAATCAGCTCTCAGTGAGCGTACACTAACCTATCAGCTCTCTCATTAGGAGGCAACAGCTAACCATCAACTCTGCAACAGTCATACGCTAACCATCAGCTCTCAGTAGTATTACCAAGCGCTAACCAATCAGCTCTCAGTAGGTAGCAACGCTAACCAATCAACTCGCACAGGCTGTAACGCTAACCAAGTCAGCTCTCAGTAGCGGTAACGCTAAACAATCAGCTCTCAGTATCAGTAACGCTAACTATCAGCTCTCAGTATATCAGTAGCAGTAACCGCTAACCCAATCAGCTCTCAGTAGCAGTAACGCTAACCAATCAGTCCTCAGTAGCAGTAACGCTAACACTATCAGCTCTTAGTAGCAGTAACACTCTAACCAATCTAAGCTCTCAGTCTAGTAGCAGTAACACTAACCATCAGCTCTCTCAGTAGCAGTAACGCTAACCAATCAGCTCTCAGTAGCAGTAACGCTAACCAATCAGTCCTCAGTAGCAGTAACGCCAACCGATCAGCTCTCAGCAGCAGTAACGCTAACCAGTCAGCTCTCAGTAGCGGTAATGCTAACCAATCAGCTCTCAGCAGCAGTAACGCCAACCAAACAACTCTCAGTAGCAGTAACGCTAACCAATTAGCTCTCAGTAGCAGTAACGCTAACCAATTACCTCTCAGTAGGCAGTAACGCTAACCAATCAAATGCTCTCAGTAGCAGTAACGCTAACCAATCAGCTCTCAGTAGCAGTAACTCTAACAAGCTAACCAATAACAGTCGCTATCAACTTCTCAGTAGCGGTAACGCTAACCAATCAGCTCTCAGTAGCAGTAACGCTAACCAATCAGCTCGCAGTAGTAGTAAAGCTAACCAATCAACTCTCAGTAGCAGTAACGCTAACCAATCAGCTCTCAGTAGCAGTAACGCTAACCAATCAGCTCTCAGTAGCAGTAACTCTAACCAATCAGCTCTCAGTAGCAGTAACGCTAACCAATCAACTCTCAGTAGCGGTAACTCTAACCAATCAGCTCTCAGTAGCAGTAACGCTAACCAATCAGCTCTCAGTAACCAATCAGCTCTCAGTAGCAGTAACGCTAACCAATCAACTCTCAGTAGCAGTAACTCTAACCAATCAGCTCTCAGTAGCAGTAACGCTAACCAATCAACTCTCAGTAGCGGTAACGCTAACCAATCAGCTCTCAGTAGCAGTAAGAGTACACACATGCTAACCATCAGGCTCTCAGCAACCATATCAGCTCAGTAGCAGTAACGCTAACCAATCAGCTCTCAGTAGCAGTAACTCTAACCAAATCAGCTCTCAGTAGCGAGCAGAGTAACGCTAACCAATCAACTCTCAGTAGCGGTAACGCTAACCAATCAGCTCTCAGTAGCAGTAACTCTAACCAATCAGCTCTCAGTAGCAGTAACTCTAACCAATCAGTCCTCAGTAGCAGTAACGCTAACCAATCAGCTCTCAGTAGCAGTAACGCTAACCAATCAGCTCTCAGTAGGAGCAACGCTAACCAATCAACTCTCAACAGCAGTAACGCTAACCAATCAGCTCTCAGTAGCGGTAAAGCTAACCAATCAGCTCTCAGTAGCAGTAACGCTAACCAATCAGCTCTCAGTAGCAGTAACGCTAACCAATCAGTCCTCAGTAGCAGTAACCCTAACCAATCAGCTCTCAGTAGCGGTAATGCTAACCAATCAGCCCTCAGCAGCAGTAACGCCAACCAAACAACTCTCAGCAGCAGTAACGCTAACCAATCAGCTCTCAGTAGCAGTAACGCTAACCAATCAGCTCTCAGCAGCAGTAACGCTAAACAATCAGCTCTCAGTAGCAGTAACGCTAACCAATCAGCTCTCAGTAGCAGTAACCCTAACCAATCAGCTCTCAGTAGGGAGCTAACCAAATCAGCTAACAGCATCAGTAACGCTCAATCAAGCTCTCAGCAGTAACGCTAACCAATCAGCTCTCAGTAGCAGTACCGCTAACCAATCAGCTCTCAGTAGGAGCAACGCTAACCAATCAACTCTCAGTAGCAGTAACGCTAACCAATCAGCTCTCAGCAGTAGTAACGCTACAAATGCATCATGTTGGACAGTTGCAGGAATAATGACTCCCAGAGAGACACGCTCCTTCACATAACCACACTCCTGATATAATTCCACTTAGACCTCACCTGTAAAAAGGGACACATGTTCAAATATCAGAAGACCACTACAATTCCGGACCAGCATGCTGAGCATTGGAGAGAGCTGTGGTCCTGCAGACGCCTCCACCACAATCTGTCAATTTTATTTTCACCCTTTGTTTCTGACGAGCTCATTGAGAAGCTGTCTGCAGAGTGACAAGCCCTCAGAGGAGAACCTCGCTCCGAGATTACAGCCTGTCTAAACGGAGACACCTCCTCATCATCCTCAACGACAGATCACATACAGGCATAGGAACACAGGAACACAGGTTTACACAGACAGACAGACAGACACTCCGGTCCATAGATGGACTGGGAGGGTGAATCTGGAGCAGTGTGGTTCTGATTGGGTCGGTTCTGTGGATCTGCTCTGTGTGTGTGTGTATGAGTGGTCTGGTATCTCTGTCAGTGTGATATCCTTCACTGGTCACTGTGTGAGGACGAGACCGGAGGAGCTGTTCCTCCACACAGGCTTTATCTAGTAGTGTCCATCACCGAGACGTGAGTTATACTGAGTAGCCGTGGTTCTGCGTGTTGGGTACTGGTACCCCGCCCCCGGGAGCTCCTCAGGGGGCGCCAGGTAGGAGGATTGACAAGAATGCCTGCTGAGAGGGCTCTCCAGCTCCGACAGCGAGCAGAGGGCAGTTTGGAAACGGCTGTCGGCATCACGCTAGCTGGAGAGTGGTCTCTGTGAGAGTGTCCAGCTGAGATGATGGAGAGTGAGCACTCTCAGCTCCGCCTGATAAGGCGCACACTCCTCAGCACAGAGACACTTCAGGAAATATAGACACAGTACAGCGGATCCCATCGCAGCACCAACCAGCCTCATACACCTCCCCGGAACTACGGAGGGCGACTGAAGCTTATTAGCATTACTGTTAGCATCGAACAATACTTACTACACATTCCCATTAACCAGGAAGACCT
>JAMWET010006391.1:110000-112500 GCA_024036415.1 Prochilodus magdalenae | reverse complement strand
CACGGACACAGTCCAACACACGGACACAGTCCCACACACGGACACAGTCCAACACACGGACACAGTCCAACACACGGACACAGTCCAACACACGGACACAGTCCCACACACGGATACAGTCCCACACACTGACACAGTCCAACACACTGACACAGTCCAACACACTGACACAGTCCCACACACGGATACAGTCCCACACACGGATACAGTCCCACACACGGACACAGTCCAACACCTGGACACAGTCCCACACACGGATACAGTCCAACACACGGATACAGTCCCACACACGGATACAGTCCAACACACGGATACAGTCCCACACACGGATACAGTCCCACACACGGATACAGTCCCACACACGGACACAGTCCCACACACGGATACAGTCCGACACACGGATACACAGATACACGGATACAGTCCCACACACAGATACAGTCCAACACACGTATACAGTCCCACACACGGATACAGTCCCACACACGGACACAGTCCCACACACGGATACAGTCCCACACACGGACACAGTCCCACACACGGATACAGTCCCACACACGGATACAGTCCAACACACGGACACAGTCCCACACACGGACACAGTCCCACACACGGATACAGTCCCACACACGGATACAGTCCAACACACGGACACAGTCCCACACACGGATACAGTCCCACACACGGATACAGTCCCACACACGGATACAGTCCAACACACGGACACAGTCCCACACACGGACACAGTCCCACACACGGATACAGTCCCACACACGGATACAGTCCAACACACGGATACAGTCCAACACACGGACACAGTCCCACACACGGATACAGTCCCACACACGGATACAGTCCAACACACGGACACAGTCCAACACACGGACACAGTCCCACACACGGACACAGTCCCACACACGGATACAGTCCCACACACGGATACAGTCCCACACACGGATACAGTCCAACACACAGATACAGTCCACACACAGATACAGTCCAACACACGGATACAGTCCAACACACGGATACAGTCCCACACACGGATACAGTCCCACACACAGATACACAGATACAGTCCCACACACGGATACAGTCCAACACACGGATACAGTCCCACACACGGATACAGTCCCACACACGGATACAGTCCCACACACGGATACAGTCCAACACACGGATACAGTCCCACACACGGATACAGTCCCACACACTGACACAGTCCCACACACCGATACAGTCCTAACATATACTGAACACTGATACTGAACAGAGCTGCTCCATATTGTCCAGAGAGGTTTGGGAATCTGTCCGGAGTGGAATGTGCAGACTGCAGGATTAAAGGTGTTCCGGGATCCTGTTAAAGATGTGGGAGCTGAAGTTCATGTTCTCCAGATTTTTCCGTTCCACCTTAAATGGTACTGCAGTTACAGTCTAGTGCCCGTACAAGCTGCAGTATTTAAGGTGGAACGGAACATTGGATTAGGAAGCTGGTCAATAGGAAGAACTTCAGCCTGGATTAAAGATGAACATCCACCATGTACCGCTGACAGTTGGGTTCCTTCCCAGCCTGGAACGCTGGATTTCTCCACAGAGTCCACCATGTTGGTTCTGTAGCTCCGTTGTGGTTGTGTGTAAATGTTGGGGGTGTGAATATTAATTAGTCTGCTCTGTAACGGGTCAGGATTTGGGAATCGGCCCATTTTCCCGTCCTTTGTTGGAAATGTGGGATTTGTATTATAAGGAGGAGCAACAGTGTTAAAGGTTCACAGTATGGTTCTAGATACTCTTCTCATGTACATACAGCACTGCAGCTATAGCAGGGAAGGTATTCCGTCTGTGTGTTCGATCTGAAGGGGCTTTACGGTGAAATTGTTCTGGTTGTTGCTGATGTTGCTGTAGTGGTGACGTGTCTGACACGGCGGCCGCTGTGCTGTAACCAGGGCGCTGCGTGGACTCGGCCTCGTTTAACCTGCTGGGACATAATAAATTCACTGGACACTCAATAAAACCACGAGACCACCAAACATTGGTGCCTTGGGGCAGACAGCTTGATGGTCCAGGCCTGCACGCTCAGCTCTGACCTACGTCCAGTCCCCCGATATAATCTCTCCCTCCGTCTGCTGATTTCCTCCAGAGTAGGAAGCAACTGATCCCTCCATAAAGCTCATGTGATCTAATGAAGCCCGTTCAGCTGCTACTGCATGTCTCAGTGATCTCTGAACATGCTGTACACTGGAACCGGACCAAAGGCCAGTCGATTCTGGCACTCCTTTGGCTGTCGTCGCGCACAGCCTGTGCCGGTGAGCGCGCTTCACACGTCCTCACAGTTTCGGCTCTGATCTCTCGTGGTTACCATTTCCATGGCAACTTTGACCAAGTCATTACTGCAGCGTTTGGAGTGTTCGAAAATAGCTCACGGCTACAGGTCAGCGCTGGACAGTCCAGGACTGTCCAGAGGAGTAGGAGAGACTGAGGAGAGAAGGCAGACAGAAGAAGG
>JAMWET010006391.1:97500-105000 GCA_024036415.1 Prochilodus magdalenae | reverse complement strand
GACTCGCCGCGAGCTAGAGAGAGAGAGAGAGAGAGAGAGAGAGAGAGAGACACAGAGAGAGAGAGAGAGAGAGAGAGAGAGAGAGAGAGAGAGAGAGAGAGAGAGAGAGAGAGAGAGAGGTGTGACGCCCACAGGATGCTGCTGGCTGCATATTTTTGGTTGGTGGAACACACACTACCACACCACCACCACCAACACGTCAGTGTCACTGCAGTGCTGAGAATGATCCACCACCGACATCATACCTGCTCTGTGGTGGTCCTGTGGTGGTCCTGTGGGGGTCCTGTGGGGGTCCTGACCATTGAAGAACAGGGTAATACAGTACACAGAGAAACAGATGGACTACAGTCTGGACCTGTACACCTACAGAGTGTCCTGTACGGTCAGTGGAGCTGATGGAGGGGACAGTGGGTGGAGGTACATGGAGGTAGTCGTGTTGTTCCGGCTGTTGGTGTTAATAGCAGGTTATATACACTGTCCGTCCTTCAACACTCCAAATGATCAGCAGTCCGACCAACACTGTCCTTCCTGTCCCCAGAGGGACAATCGGCTGTTCATACTCGGACACAGATTTGGAGTTGACTATCGGCCGGCAGCAGAGAAGCTGCAGCTCCGCTCCAAAGACACGCTCCACCGCGGTCATCACCAACCAGTCTCAGTTGTGACCATCTACTCAGCCGGCCTACAGCTCTACCGGAGCAGGGCTAGGGTGGCTAACACTGCCACCTAGTGACCACAAGCCCTACATACAGAACCACGACAAGAAACATACAGCAGGAGATCTAGAACTCTGGACCATTACTGGGACCAGTTAACCCATTAACCAGCTCAGACCAGCACGATCCTACCGACCAAAATCCCAAACAACTCAGCAGCTGCTTTCGAGCAGGCAGTCAGGTCTGGTTTTCTAGGAGGTGATCAAAGACCACCTGAAGCCACACGGCTTTGTAGTGGCTCGCCTGACTGATGAGGGCGGTCGAGACGTCGTCGAGTTCCTGTCTGAAGTGCTCCGAATCCAACCGAGCGGCTCCTCCGCAGGAGATTTATGGACCTTTCAGCCGAACCCGATCCAGAATGAATGCTACCGGTCACAACTCTCTCACCCGGCTAACGGCAGCCGCGATTTCCAACGCAAAGGGCAAGTCATTCCCGGCGTTCCCTGCAGGTGATGAATGACTGAAAGCGCTCTTTGCGCAGCTGAGTCACATCCGGCACGTCCCTCTGAGTGATCGTTCAGTACTAGAGCCTGATTTGTCACCGTCACACACCTGTGTGTGCTCTCACTGTGCGTTCATGACTAGCCTCCTGATCATTTCTGCTTCCATTAGCATGTTAGCACCGTGCTGAGTTTAAAGGAAGCAGCCCAGTTTATTTCTCTCACCTCAAAACTTTATAACCATAATCATCAGTAACCGAGACGATGCTGTCATTTGATTGGAGTATTGGTGGAGTTGTTGGTGAAATCCACTGAAAGGTGGAGGAACCGTTTCCACCTCAGTGGAACAAAGAAACACGGTAATACTCAGATACGCATATCAGCATGTTACAGGGGAACTCCGCTCTTCATAATTACCTGGTTAAGACGTAAACAGAATCAATCAGTGATCAGGTGTGAAACGCTCCTTTCTAGATACAGTCAGAACCGTTCCCAGTGCTGGTGAAGGTAACCAGACGTCCCCTCTAAAAGCTCCCCCACAGGAAGTTCCTACATGAGGAGGTTCTGAATACGCTGCCTGATGTCTGAGACGCTGTTTATGATAGTGTGGAGAAGATCTCAGCCTTAAACTCCATTCATGGTGGAGGGATACATGGAAGGTTCAGTCCACTGTTCTGAGAACACCAGCAGCTTCTGTGTTTGATGTGGGGGTCACCTTTTCTGAGAGCTTGATGTTCTCCTCTCTCTCAGGGATGAAGGTGCTGCCTGTCTGAGGGGGACAGTGCTGGTAGGTCTGTCAGGTCTTCCAGGTGGTCTTCCACATGGATGCAGGTGAGGCAGTCTGCGTTTCTTGGTGCTCCGTTTTATTGGATCCTTAAAATCCTTCGACTGAGACGCGTGTCCTTCATTTGTGAGAAATCTCAGGCTGTGTGTCTTGAGATCTACTGGAGTTCTTCTCGTGCAGCTCCAAACAGGCTGGAATGATGGGAGCAGCTGTGACTGGTGGGATGCTGCTGCTCTGTAGTAATCTGATGAAGGGGAATCATTTCGGACGGTCAGTGAACTGCGTTGTCAGGGAGACCCGCTCTGACTGTGTCAGATATGCATGGGCACTAACGAGAATGGTCTCTCCAACCTCCACCACTCCTTTCACCACATGCTCCACCCTAACCTCCTCCTATAGGACTGTCTCCATCCTTATACACTGGGTATCTTCTATCTGCTCCCTGGAGGATCTCCTGCTGTAGGTGCTGGAGAGGTCTCTGACCTCTCTACCCTGGATGTGACCCTCTGCCAGACACTTCTGTACCTTCTCACATCTCCCTCCAGCCCCATATACCTCTCTCTCTCCATCTCTCTCTCTGCCTCCATCTGTCTCTCCCTCCATCTCTCTCTCTCTTTCTCTGTGTGAAGGGATGTGTGAGGGGGAGGCTCTGCTCAGTGGCAGGCCGGTGTTCAGGGCTGTTTGGAGGATGTGCTCTGCTTTACAATGAGCTCATTAACCTTGGCGAAGATGGCTGGACGCTGCGCTCCCCCCTCCTGGCCTAACACCGTAACCACAGGCAACCGCCAGACATGATCTCAGGAAACACTCAGCACCTTCAGCCCCTCTGCTTCGCACTCAGATCACAGTGTTAGACTCCCAACACTACCTTCACCTGGCTTCACCAACTACCTTCACCAGTAACGTAGGAACGTAGGTCTCTGCTAAATATCGTATATATAAAACAGTCACTCCCTGAAAATGTGCAGTATCACTCCCAAACACTCACCAACATGCCTTACACCACACACAGAAACCCATGGTTCATTCACCGCTCCTTAAAGTGTCTGCATGTCTGCACATGTTGTCACAGCTGGTTTGGAGTCGCTGAGGTTCTGCTAGAGTTCAGTATGAAGTCCAAACACATAAACATGAGAGAGGTGAGTGATGATGGTATGAAGCTAGTGGCATACACACCCTGATACACACTCCGGTACACACCCTGATACACACACCATCATACACACTCCGGTACACACCCTGATACACACACCATCATACACACCCTGATACACACACCATCATACACACCCTGATACACACTCCGGTACACAGCCTGATACACACCATCATACACACCCTGATACACACCATCATACACACCCTGATACACACCATCATACACACCCTGATACACACACCATCATACACACCCTGATACACACTCCGGTACACACACCATCATACACACTCCGGTACACACCCTGATACACACACCATCATACACACCCTGATACACACTCCGGTACACAGCCTGATACACACACCATCATACACACCCTGATACACACACCATCATACACACCCTGATACACACCATCATACACACCCTGATACACACCATCATACACACTCCGGTACACACACCATCATACACACCCTGATACACACCATCATACACACTCCGGTACACACCCCGGTACACACACCATCATACACACCCTGATACACACCATCATACACACTCCGGTACACACACCATCATACACACCCTGATACACACTCCGGTACACAGCCTGATACACACCATCATACACACCCTGATACACACTCCGGTACACAGCCTGATACACACCATCATACACACCCTGATACACACACCATCATACACACTCCGGTACACACACCATCATACACACCCTGATACACACCATCATACACACTCCGGTACACACCCCGGTACACACACCATCATACACACCCTGATACACACTCCGGTACACACCCTGATACACACACCATCATACACACCCTGATACACACACCATCATACACACCCTGATACACACTCCGGTACACACCCTGATACACACACCATCATACACACCCTGATACACACTCCGGTACACACCCTGATACACACACCATCATACACACCCTGATACACACTCCGGTACACACCCTGATACACACCATCATACACACCCTGATACACACTCCGGTACACACCCTGATACACACACCATCATACACACTCCGGTACACACCATCATACACACACCCCGATACACACCATCATACACACTCCGGTACACACCCCCCGATACACACCCCATCATACACACTCCGGTACACACCCCATCATACACACTCCGGTACACACCCCATCATACACACTCCGGTACACACCCCCCGATACACACCCCATCATACACACTCCGGTACACACCCCATCATACACACTCCGGTACACACCCCCCGATACACACCCCATCATACACACTCCGGTACACACCCCCCGATACACACCCTGATACACACTCCGAGACACACACCATCATACACACTCCGGTACACACCCCATCATACACACTCCGGTACACACCCTGATATACACCATCATACACACTCCGGTACACACCCTGATACACACCATCATACACACTCCGGTACACACCCTGATACACACACCATCATACACACCCTGAGAAACACCATCATACACACTCCGGTACACACTCCGAGACACGCTCCAGCACAGTCTTTATTTACTGCATTACAAACAGAGCCCAGAGAATGTGGCCTGTGTAAAGGTTACAGTTCAGCTCAGCAGGTCCAGAGGAGATGTGCGGTAGGTGAAGGTGTGGTAGATGGGAACGAGGCTGCGGGGAGGAAACGAGGCGGGGGAGGGCGGTTGTGAAGCTGTTGCACGAGCTGGAAGGTCTGTGCTGTCAGTCGGCAGCTGCTGGTTATATTTGTGCTCTATAATATTCTCATGCATAGACACTCAGTAATCACAGCGTCATCCCGGGATCACGCTTCTCCTCTGAACTCCGCCCACGCCAGCCACACCACCCACACCACCCACACCACTGTAAAGCTTCTCAAACGCAGTTCAGATCTCACTCAGTTAAAATAATCATATTCCAAAATCTAAAATCACCACCAGTTACAAGCTTGGAATCTCTTTTCATGTGGAGATAAAATCTGAAATATCCCACTGTAAAACTTCACACCTTCGGGGAACAGAAGATCAAAGACAATCATAAATAATACACCGTAATTATGTACAGTAATGCTATCAGACATCTTTCAAAATTTGAGACATTGAGGGTGAATGCAGCTTCATTAGAGATAGTAATATTCCCAGAACTTCAGAGATAGATAACTTTATTCAGGATATTATTACATAATTCTAGTTAAAAACTTATTTTCTAAATATATTAATTTTATTTTGTAGATTTTATTATAACCTAGTTCTGTATGTTAATCAGACGCTTCTTCATTTCCACCACTTCAGTTTTAGAAACGTGTTCTACATGTATCAGGTGTTGGATCTGGATCTGGGTGATGTGACTGTGTACATGATTATTGTGATGAAGGATGTATATATATATATATATGTGGTGTATATGGTCAGTAACTCAGATGGTACATCGGTCCAGTCTAACTGGACTCGGTGCTGTACAGTCTGTACACATGCTGAATATGAATCTGGTTTTGATGCTATTAACCTTCAGCTCCGCTGGATGTTCTCTGATCAGACGTCTGAACTCTTACACATCCTCACACACCGCGTACAGTTTATCAAGTATTAATATTAGATCACTGTCTGATCTCCCAGCTCGGATCCAGATTCCAAACTTTTACACACCCGCACGTCTGATAGGCAGGATATGGTTGTGTGCTGTATGGCTGCATATGTATCACCTGATCAGGATCACCTATAAAAATAGCTACTGTCCCATATCCAGAGTCCCGCGTCCAGAGTCCCGCGTCCAGAGACCCTGCGTCCAGAGACCCTGCGTCCAGAGTCCCGCGTCCAGAGTCCCGCGTCCAGAGACCCGCGTCCAGAGTCTCGCGTCCAGAGTCCCACGTCCAGAGTCTCACGTCCAGAGTCTCGCGTCCAGAGTCCCGCGTCCAGAGTCCCGCGTCCAGAGTCCCACGTCCAGAGTCCCGCGTCCAGAGACCCGCGTCCAGAGACCCGCGTCCAGAGACCCGCGTCCAGAGTCCCGCGTCCAGAGTCCCGCGTCCAGAGTCCCGCGTCCAGAGTCCCGCGTCCAGAGTCCCGCGTCCAGAGTCCCGCGTCCAGAGTCCCACGTCCAGAGACCCGCGTCCAGAGTCCCTCGTCCAGAGTCCCTCGTCCAGAGTCCCTCGTCCAGAGTCCCGCGTCCAGAGTCCCGCGTCCAGAGTCTCATGCCAGAGCCCCGCGTCCAGAGTCTCATGCCAGAGTCCCGCGTCCAGAGTCTCATGCCAGAGTCCCGCGTCCTCCCTGCAGCCCAGAAATAAAGCTCCTTATTGTGCAGTGCCCGTCGTATCAAACCCTTCACACCAAAGCTACTCTACCGACCACACAGTCCACTACAGGCCAGAAGGCCTGACCACTCCGTTCCCCCGGGGGAAGGTAGGGTGCCCTAATAACCCTTCAGTAGCGTTAGTGGTCATTGCTCCTAAGATAAACGTGGCTTTAAGTGACCACATGAAAACGAAGGAGGGAAGATGGACACATCATTGGAGTCATTAGAGCTCCATCAAAGTCCAGTAGCCTCCAGAGCCAGCGCAGACGCAGGTGAAGCCTGTTTAAGGACCGTCGCTACCATTGTAGACCACCGGCTGTTCCACGCTGAGCCTGTACAGCACTTTCTTTGAGATGAACCTGCAGGTGAAAGGAACACATCAGAGTCAGACAGGCGACCGGCTCAGACAGACGACCGGCTCAGACAGGCGACCGGCTCAGACAGACGACCGGCTCAGACAGACGACCGGCTCAGACAGGCGACCGGCTCAGACAGGCGACCGGCTCAGACAGGCGACCGGCTCAGACAGGCGACCGGCTCAGACAGGCGACCGGCTCAGACAGGCGACCGGCTCAGACAGAACGAACGTTTACTCAGGACAGTTTAATGCTCAGACCAGGCGACCGGCTCAGACACAGTAACGCTGACCCCGGCTCAGACAAGGCGAACCAGACATAGTTTCAGGGTCAGACAGGCGACCGGCTCAGACAGGCGACCTAAACACCTCCTTCTGGGAGCGGATATTCCAGTGACGAGTGTATATATCAGAATTCTCAGATTTGTTTGTCTGATATTTGAACATGCTAAATGTCTGTATTACTGAGGAAACTACTTCACCTACAGAATTAATGAGAAGTCTGAAATTCAACACAGTTTATAAAAGATCTTCGAGAGTTCTTCAGTCATGAAAAGGGTCTATACAGAACATTCTGGAAAATTATGAAATGAATGGGAATATTACTCCCGGCACATTTAATGAAATAAGCCTGTAAAATCAGACAACAGTAACGACTACACTGCACATATTCACTCTCCGCATATCAGACATAGGTTTACCATCCATA
>JAMWET010006391.1:80000-82500 GCA_024036415.1 Prochilodus magdalenae | reverse complement strand
GTCCACTGCCCGTTATTCCTCTCTTCCTGCTTCTTTAAAGAGCCAGGTGACTGTCCACTTGCCTGATTTGGCTTCTGATCAGCTCTTTCAGCTGTGAGCAGCTTCTCTCGGAGATGACCAACTTCCTGTCTTAACTCTGCCGCTTCGTCAGTGAGCAGACGGACCTGCTCCAAAAGCTCCCGCTGCTGTAGCTCTGACTGGTCAAGTTCAATGCGCAAGTCATCTGCAGCACTACAAGAGAGTTCTCCAAGTTCTCCTAGATCCCCAAGCAAACTGGTGCCAAAGTCTGGGCCTGGGAGGAAGTCCTGAGCCTGCTGGAGAAGAGGATGCAGGGCGTCAGGATATATAATGACCTTATGAGAAACCAGAACACAGATGTACTGTATGTGGAACCACTATGGCCCGGAGATCTAAAATGAGTTCTTATAGATCTCAGTGCTGCGTTCGATACCATTGACCACATGACCCTCCTGGACAGACTAGAACATCAGTTTGGCGTTAAAGGACCGGCTCTATCCTGGTTCAGATCGTACCTCACTGACCGCTATCAGGTTATTAGTCTCAACAATAGGCACTCTAGTCATACTCTAGTAAGATATGGTGTCCCTCAGGGGTCAGTGCTCGGGCCCCTGCTCTTCTCTCTGTACATGCAGCCTCTTGGTAACATAATCCGTAGTTTCGACGTCAGGTTTCACTGCTCTGCAGACGACACACAGCTCTATATATCAGCCAAACCAGATGAGGCCTTAAACCTAAATACACTAGAAGATTGCGTCACTAATATCAGAAACTGGATGGCCAAGAATTTCCTTCAGCTCAATCCAAGCCAGACTGAGGTCCTGCTACTCGGCCCTAATGCAGAGAGAACTGAACTCTCCCAGCTCGTCCTGAATATAGACACCACGCTATTACTCCTGGCTCCACCCTGAGAAATCTAGGCGTTATCTTCGACACCAGCTTGTCTTTCGATGCACATATCAGTAACATAGTTAGGACGGCATTCTTCCATCTACGGAATATCGCTAAATTACGTAATACCCTATCCTTAAAGGACGCGGAGAAGCTGGTCCATGCCTTTATAACTTCTAGGCTGGATTTTTGTAACACCCTTTTAGCCGGATGCACAAATAAGGCTCTACAGAAGCTCCAGCTCGTCCAGAACGCAGCTGCTAGAACCTCACTAGAACAGAAATACCATCACATCTCCCCGATACTGTCCTCACTACACCGGCTACCTGTTAGATTCAGTGTGGAGTACAGGATCCTACTCCTTACATACAGATCAGTGAACGGTCCGGCCCCCCAGTATCTCAGTGAACGGTCCGGCCCCCCAGTATCTCAGTGAACGGTCCGGCCCCCCAGTATCTCAGTGAACGGTCCGGCCCCCCAGTATCTCAGTGAACGGTCCGGCCCCCCAGTATCTCAGTGAACGGTCCGGCCCCCCAGTATCTCAGTGAACTACTTCACTCATACGAACCCACGCGTGCGCTCCACTCACACAGTACCGGCCTGCTGACAGGACCTAGGTTCAGAAGAACCACAGCAGGTGGTCCAGCCTTTTCTAGCGTAGCCCCGAAACTCTGGAACCTTCTCCCTTTATCCGTTCGGGAATCAGACACACTCTCTACATCTCTCTCTCTCTCTCTCTCTCTCCCTCCCTCCCTCCCTTTATCCGTTGGGGAATCAGACTCACTCTCTACATTTAAAACTGTCTCTCTCTCCCTCCCTCTCTCCGTTCGGGAATCAGACACACTCTCTACATTTCTCTCTCTCTCTCTCACTCACTCACTCACTCACTCACTCACTCACTCACTCACTCACTCACTCACTCACTCACTCACTCACTCACTCACTCACTCACTCACTCACTCACTCACTCACACTCACTCACACTCTCTCTCTGTGTCTCCCTCTCCCTCATCAGTTTCTCTCTCTCTCTCTCTCTCTCTCTCCCCTTCTTTGTTAAGCACTGGAAGGACATTTCTCCGGAGTGATCACACTTTCTTCCTTCTCACGGGAGTTTTTCCTCGCCACTGTTGCCTCTGGCTTGCTCAAGGGGGGCTTGGACCCGGTTTGCCACCTGTCCCACTAGATGGTACTGCTCGACTCGACTCACGCTTGGTACCAGCTGCCTGGTTTTCCTCTGCACTACAGTTCTCCTCAGTGTAGCTGCTCATGATAACGATGTCGTATGAAACGCACGTGACGTGATGGAGCTACACCGAGTTCAGACCACCAGACGGCGGAGGTTGCTCCAAGGTGAGGCAAGAGGGTTAGCGGATCTGGTGGTTAGCATTAGCGTATGTGTTCTCTCCACACCAAGCAGCCCTCTGCTGCGCTTTTAGTTCACTGGGCTCTGCTCTGATATCAAAAACAGAACCGCAGAACTGCATCATGTGACTCCTGTTCCTAAACACGCAGGGCTGCGGAGGACATGTTTAAGGGACACTGCTGCACAACGGAAATGACTCCGAGTGGTCTGACGAATGATGATCACTCC
>JAMWET010006391.1:67500-75000 GCA_024036415.1 Prochilodus magdalenae | reverse complement strand
CACTCCTCCAACAACACCCCTCCAACAGAACCCCTGTACACTCCTCCAACAACACCCCTCCAACAGAACCCCTGTACACTCCTCCAACAACACCCCTCCAACAGAACCCCTGTACACTCCTCCAACAACACCCCTCCAACAGAACCCCTGTACACTCCTCCAACAACACCCCTCCAACAGAACCCCTGTACACTCCTCCAACAACACCCCTCCAACAGAACCCCTGTACACTCCTCCAACACCCCTCCAACAGAACCCCTGTACACTCCTCCAACACCCCTCCAACAGAACCCCTGTACACTCCTCCAACACCCCTCCAACAGAACCCCTGTACACTCCTCCAACACCCCTCCAACAGAACCCCTGTACACTCCTCCAACAACACTCCTCCAACAGAACCCCTGTACACTCCTCCAACACCCCTCCAACAGAACCCCTGTACACTCCTCCAACACCCCTCCAACAGAACCCCTGTACACTCCTCCAACACCCCTCCAACAGAACCCCTGTACACTCCTCCAACAACACCCCTCCAACAGAACCCCTGTACACTCCTCCAACACCCCTCCAACAGAACCCCTGTACACTCCTCCAACACCCCTCCAACAGAACCCCTGTACACTCCTCCAACAACACTCCTGTACACTCCTCCAACAACACCCCTCCAACAGAACCCCTGTACACTCCTCCAACACCCCTCCAACAGAACCCCTGTACACTCCTCCAACACCCCTCCAACAGAACCCCTGTACACTCCTCCAACAACACTCCTCCAACAGAACCCCTGTACACTCCTCCAACACTCCTCCAACAGAACCCCTGTACACTCCTCCAACAACACTCCTCCAACAGAACCCCTGTACACTCCTCCAACACCCCTCCAACAGAACCCCTGTACACTCCTCCAACACCCCTCCAACAGAACCCCTGTACACTCCTCCAACACCCCTCCAACAGAACCCCTGTACACTCCTCCAACAACACTCCTCCAACAGAACCCCTGTACACTCCTCCAACAACACTCCTCCAACAGAACCCCTGTACACTCCTCCAACAACACTCCTCCAACAGAACCCCTGTACACTCCTCCAACACCCCTCCAACAGAACCCCTGTACACTCCTCCAACACTCCTCCAACAGAACCCCTGTACACTCCTCCAACACTCCTCCAACAGAACCCCTGTACACTCCTCCAACACTCCTCCAACAGAACCCCTGTACACTCCTCCAACAACACCCCTCCAACAGAACCCCTGTACACTCCTCCAACAACACCCCACCAACAGAACCCCAGTACACTCCTCCAAACAACACCCTCCAACAGAACCCCTGTACACTCCTCCAACAACACCCCTCCAACAGAACCCCTGTACACTCCTCCAACAACACCCCTCCAACAGAACCCCTGTACACTCCTCCAACAACACCCCTCCAACAGAACCCCTGTACACTCCTCCAACAACACCCCTCCAACAGAACCCCTGTACACTCCTCCAACAACACTCCAACAGAACCCCTGTACACTCCTCCAACAACACTCCTGTACACTCCTCCAACAACACCCCTCCAACAGAACCCCTGTACACTCCTCCAACACTCCTCCAACAGAACCCCTGTACACTCCTCCAACACCCCTCCAACAGAACCCCTGTACACTCCTCCAACACTCCTCCAACAGAACCCCTGTACACTCCTCCAACACCCCTCCAACAGAACCCCTGTACACTCCTCCAACACCCCTCCAACAGAACCCCTGTACACTCCTCCAACAACACTCCTCCAACAGAACCCCTGTACACTCCTCCAACAACACTCCTCCAACAGAACCCCTGTACACTCCTCCAACAACACTCCTCCAACAGAACCCCTGTACACTCCTCCAACAACACTCCTCCAACAGAACCCCTGTACACTCCTCCAACACCCCTAATAAAGACACCCCTCTAATAATCTGTCTGTCTGATGAGCTGCACGCTTAGCGGAGTGTTCAGCACTGCAGTGTTCAGAGAACTCTGACAGTTCTGCACCAGACTAAACATCCCGAAAGCGCAGATTCCAGTGTTATTATTGTTATTATTAATTATTTATTAATAATTATATAATTTATTATTAATTATTTATTAATAATTATATAATTTATTATTAATTATTTATTAATAATTATATAATTTATTATTATTATTATTATTATTAAAATTTGGGAATGAACTTCCAGGAGGTCTAAAACGTTTTCTCCTCTCGTGTGAAACTCCAGGGGATCCTAACGAGCCCTTTATTTAGTTTGTGTGGTAATGATGTTTATACCGCCCGTCTCCGTATTAAACACGCTAGGGTTAGGGTATAGGGACGGATGGCGTGGGCTCCGTGTACGGGTTCTCCATGCAGAAGAACACTCGGCATATACTCATACCGGAGTGTTTTACTCGGAATATGATTCGTCTCTGATCGCCTGCTTCCTGTCCTGCCAGGCCTCTTCTAGCCGGTACCCGCTTCCTCATTCCGGCGTGTTTATTTTCTAAGATGAACTTTCACTTCAGCTTACTCGGAAACTTACAGACAGGATCCAGACACCAGCGGTTTGGTGTCACGTAGATGTAGTCCAGGAAGATCTCTACACAGAACAGGCTGCACTCTCCCGAACCTGCTCTGGAGACCCACAGAACACTTCCAGCCTAGAACTGGATTTAACAGGGTCCCTGTGATGTGGTGATCTCCCTCATCCTCATCACACCATCACACGCACCACCATGTTTTCATCCGTCAGCACCCTTAGACATTCCCAGCTAATGATGTAAATGCAATCTTTGGGAATCTGCTCATGGGAATTCTGAGTGCACAGTCAGTGATGCCGATGGTATGAAGTACAGACGGGTAATCCGGCGTCCAGCACCAACTTCATTAATCTCAAACACCCTCATACCTTCAAGCTACGTCATCCGGAGGAGGTCTTCCTGGCCTTCAAACCGGAATACCTCACCGCTGTGAGTCCAGGAGGCGAGTAGGCATCCCTGCTGAAACAGGACACTGTGGTTGATGTTCTCTTACCATGTGACCTTCTGGTTCATAAGACACTGCTGGAGGGTGTCAGCCAGCCTCTGGTGCACCAGGCAGTAGCGGATGAAGGCTCGTCCTTTCCCCAGCGAGGTCTTCAGCTGCGGCACAGGGAACAAACACACAGCCAGGAATAACTTCATATGTCCCGAGCTGCCAGGTAACATCAAACACATACCTGCACTCCTTGGCCAGTTTATTGGAAACACCTGCCATATACAGTCACACGTAACTCAGTGTGTAATTAATCTGAGTGTGACGCATACAGACACCACTGCTGTGTGCGGAACGCAGCGCTGTCTCCACTCAGGACCACAAACCTGATTTGTTCTCCATCTACCCCAAACATGTGAACAGCAGCCTCCGACTGTAGGTCCACTTTGTAGCACACAGTACCATCAGCACCATCAGCACACGCGGTACCATCAGCACCATCAGCACAAGCGGTACCATCAGCACCATCAGCACACGCGGTACCATCGGTACCATCAGTACCATCAGCACCATCAGCACACGCAGTACCATCAGCACCATCAGCACAAGCGGTACCATCAGCACCATCAGCACACGCAGTACCATCAGTACCATCAGCACCATCAGCACACACAGTACCATCAGCACCATCAGCACACACAGTACCATCAGCACCATCAGCTCACGCAGTACCATCAGCACCATCAGCACCATCAGCTCACGCAGTACCATCAGCACCATCAGCACCATCAGCACCGCTGACCTGATTAAACGTCAGTGTTTATTTAACTCCACACGGAGCAGCCGGTCTCACGGGTCCGTCACACCCGGCTCTAGGTCCAGAGGCACAGACGGACGCTGTGTCTCAGCAAAGCTTCATCCGAGCTGATCAGAAACACCCCCTTTAAACCTTCCTCTGACCCAGCACAGAGACGTCAGCGGAGTCTCCGCCCCCGGGGTCACAGGGTCAAACGCTCTGACCAGCCTCACCAGATTACAGCCGGCCCGCTGTCTAACCGCGGCTCAGCAGATGGCTGGATTACCGTAAGTGGCCAAATTAAACACCATACGGACAGCAGATGGACTGGCGCTCACAGTGTTCCGGAACTCCGTCAGAACGTTCCCTCATCTGCTACAAAGGTATCCCAAAACCACGAGGTGCGGACCACACGCCTCAACCAGCTTCCCTGGAGTTCATAGATACGTCCGTGTGCGGAGAGGAACCACACACACACACACACACACACATACTATACAACCACACACACACACTATACAACCACACACACACACACACACACACACACACCATACACACACACTCACACACACACATACTATACTATACAACCACACACCACACACACTATATACAACCACACACACACACACACACACACACACACTATACTATACAACCACACACCACACACACACTATATACAACCACACACACACACACACATACTATACAACCACACACACACACTATACAACCACACACACACACACACACACACCATACACACACACACACACACACACTATACAACCACACACACACTATACAACCACACAGACACACACACACACACACTATACAACCACACACACACACACCATACACACACACAAACACACACACATACTATACACCCACTACACACTATACAACCACACACACACACATTATACAACCACACACACACACACACACACACACATACTATACAAACACACACACATACACACACACACACACACACACACTATACAACCACACACATACACACACACACACACTCACACATACTATACAACCACACACACACACACCATACACACACACTCACACACACACACACCATACACACACAAACACACACACATACTATACACCCACTGCACACTATACAACCACACACACACACACACACATACTATACAAACACACACACACACACACATACTATACAACCACACACACACACACACACACCATACAACAACCCGCACCCCACCGAACCATACACACACACACCATACACATACTATACAACCACACACACACTATACAACCACACACACACACACACACACTGTACAACCACACACACCATACACACACACACACACATACTATACAACCACACACACACACTATACAACCACACACACACACACACACACACATACTATACAACCACACACACACACACACACTATACAACCACACACAATACAACCACACACAATACAACCACACACACACTCACACACACACACACACACACACTATACAACTACACCCAGCAACCCCCAACTCACCAAACTAAACCACCCCCAGCCCACCAAACAATCCCCACCACCCAGCAACCCCCCCAACTCACCAAACCAAACCACCCCCACCCCACCAAACAATCCCCACCACCCAGCAACCCCCAACTCACCAAACCAAACCACCCCCACCCCACCAAACAATCCCCACCACCCAGCAACCCCCAACTCACCAAACCAAACCACCCCCACCCCACCAAAAAATCCCCACCACCCAGCAACCCCCAACTCACCAAACCACCCCCACCCCACCAAACCATCCCCACCACCCAGCAACCTCCAACTCACCAAACCACCCCACCCCACCAACCCATCCCCACCACACCAACCCATCCCCACCACCCAGCAACCCCCAACTCACCAAACCAAACCATCTTCACAACAACCCCCACCCAACCAAACCATCCACACCACCCAGCAACCCCCAACTCACCAAATCAAACCACCCCCACCCCACCAAACCATCCACACCACCCAGCAACCCCCAACTCACCAAATCAAACCACCCCCACCCCACCAAACCATCCACACCACCCAGCAACCCCCAACTCACCAAACCAAACCACCCCACCAAACCATCCACACCACCCAGCAACCCCCAACTCACCAAATCAAACCACCCCCACCCCACCAAACCATCCACACCACCCAGCAACCCCCAACTCACCAAACCAAACCACCCCACCAAACCATCCACACCACCCAGCAACCCCCAACTCACCAAACCAAACCACCCCACCCCACCAAACCATCCACACCACCCAGCAACCCCCAACTCACCAAACCACCCCCACCCCACCAAACCATCCACACCACCCAGCAACCCCCAACTCACCAAACCAAACCACCCCACCCCACCAAACCATCCACACCACCCAGCAACCCCCAACTCACCAAACCACCCCCACCCCACCAAACCATCCACACCACCCAACAACCCCCACCACCCCAACCTGCCCAGATCTCTCAGTTCTACCACACATTCTCCACATAGCGTTCTAATACTACAGCGTATAACCAACCTCAGTGTGACTCCCTGCTTCACGTTCCGAAGAGGAGAGCAGAGAAACATGAGAGAGAACACACACGGAAATCAGGAAGGAACAGGAGAGCAGTCAGAAATCAGATCCAGCCAGAAAGACAAACAAACAAACAAACAAAGGAATAAATAAACAAACGAATACGTTAGAAAGGTTCAGGGCAGTCCAGACTAACCGCAGTCACTTCAGCGCGTGCTTGCGGGTGAGTGAGCGAGCGTGTGCACGCGTGAGCGTTCGGGCACACCTGCTGCGGATTACCTCGGAGATGGACTTCACAAAGCGGATCCCGTCATTGGCTCCCTTCATCTTGGCCAGGCAGTCGCAGAAGTAGTCCCAGTAGTCTTTCCTGCTACCCAGGAACGTGGTCTTCTCCTTCTGGTCAAACTGGAGGAGGAACAGTTAGCAGGTCAGGTGATCGAAGACGGACCCTCAGGGCTAAGACCACCACTGTTAATACTGTGCTGTGGTTAATAACACTAACTGATCAGACCCACACTCACCGTCAGACACACATCAGCACAGACAGCTGAACCCAGAAGGAACCCACAGGAGAGAACCTTGGTGTGTGGGTGTGACATGGCGAGACAGGCTAATGATTCCACGCTCAACCGCACATGTGAGGTAGACGAGGACGGGTCTTATCTCTGTACCTGACTGACCCAACACTACCACTACAGACCTCCAGCGAGCAGTGGTGTCCTCCATCAGTCCTCCTGTTAGTGCAGCACCATCGGCAGACGGCTGCACCACGCAGGACTACATGCACACAGACCGTTACCACGACTGTCCTTAACACCACGTCACCGTCACCAAAGACTGCAGTGGTGTCGTACCAGACTGTCATGGAGTGACTCAGAATGGCAGCGGGTCATCTTCAGTGACGAGTCCCGCTTTAGTCTTGGTGGAGACGCCCAACGAATCCGTGTGTGGAGGCACCGTGGTCAGCACCGAGATGAACGGTTTGTTGTTACGCGTCACACGTCCAGAAGGCCTGGTGTCACTGCACCTCCATTTCTACCGCACCATCTGCAGGAACTGTGTGGGGATGTTCAAGCTACAGGAGTGTGAGAGTGTGTGTATATAAGTGTGGTGTGTGTG
>JAMWET010006391.1:57500-62500 GCA_024036415.1 Prochilodus magdalenae | reverse complement strand
AGCCTTTCTTAGCTCTCTCCTGTTGCAGGACACCTGTCCACCAAGGTGCAGGTGGAGAGGGACTTGGAGGAGACCTGGTTAATTGTAGATGAGAGTGATGGAAGGAAAATATCTGTAGCTGTGTCCAGGGAGAGAGAGGAAGAAGAAAAACTGAAATATCACACGCTCATAAGTATTCAGACCCTCCGCTCAGTGTCGAGTAGAGGCAGCCTTTTGAGCTGGTACAGCCGTCAGTCTTCCTGGGAATGATGCCACGCGTTTTCACAGCTGCATTTGGGGATCTTCTGCAGTTCCGTCAGGCTGGATGGTGAACGCTGGTAAAGCCATTCTCAGGTCTCTCCAGAGAGGCTGGATTGGGTTTAGGTCAGGGCTCTGGCTGGGCCAGTCCAGAATGGTCCCGGTTGTTCCGAAGCCACTCCTTTGTTATTTCAGCTGTGTGCTTAGGGTCATTGTCTTGTTGGAAGGTGAACCTGCGGCCCAGTCTGAGGTCCAGAGCACTCTGGGAGAGGTTTTCTTCCAGGATGTCTCTGTACCAGGCGTCCTGTTGCTGCCACCACCATGCTTCACTGTTGGGAGTGTACCGGGCAGGTGATGAGCAGTGCCCGGGTTTCCCCACCCATACCGCTTAGAATTACGTTCCACCTTCGTCTCATCAGACCAGAGAATCTTATTGCTCAGAGTCTGGGAACTCTGTTTGGGCTTTCACATGTCTGGCATTGAGGAGAGGCTTCTGTCGGGCCACTCTGCCGTAAAGCCCTGACTGGTGGAGGGCTGAGGTGATAGGTGACTCTGTGGAACTTTCTCCCGTCTCCCGACTGCATCTCTGAAGCTCAGCCACAGTGATCTTTGGTTCCTCTTTACCTCTCTCACCAAGGCTCTTCTCCCGACTGCTCAGTTTGGCTGCACGGCCAGGTCTAGAAAGAGTTCTGGCCGTCCCAAACTTCTTCCCTTTAAGGATTACGGAGACCACTGTGCTCTTAGGATCCTTGTTCTGTAACCTTGGCTGGATCTGTGCCTTCCCATAACTCTGTCTCTGAGCTCGTGGGGCAGTTCCTTCGACCTCATGATTCTCATTTGCTCTGACATGCACTGTGAGCTGTGAGGTCTGGTGTGGGCCTTTCCTAATCAAGCCCAATCAGTTTAATTAAACACAGCTGGACTCCAATGAAGGAGTAGAACCATCTCAAGGAGCATCAGGAGAAATGGGACAGCATCTAAGTTAAATATGAGTGTCACAGCAAAGGGTCTGAATACTTATGAGCGTGTGTGTTTCAGTTTTTCTTTTTTAATAAATTTGCAAAAAATTCTACATTTCTGTCTTTCTGGGAGCTGAATGTACATTAATGAGAAATAAAATGAACTTCTTTGATTTTAGCAAACGGCTGCAAAAAAACAAAGAGTGAAAAATGTACAGGAGTCTGAATACTTTCCGTGCCCACTGTAACAGTTCTAATAACAGCAAAAGAGAGGGAACCCCATCCCATATATCAGTCTGCTGGCTTAACCAGCTCGGCACTGCGCTGATCCTCGGACCATCCTCAGACCACCCAGATAACTGTCCTGCGTAACAGATCTAAGAAGATTTTAATCTCATCAAACAGACTTTTAAATATGTACAGCCTTTCATTTTAGAAAACAGACTAATATTAATATTACAGATGAAAATCAGAAATGAAGGGCTAGTTCTGGTATACGGCGCTGCTGCAGACAGACTGATTCAGTCACAGGGTAATGAGGGTATTAGGGAGTAAACGAATGATGAGAGAGTGATCATAGTCTAGTGTCCTGCCTAACCACCAGCGGGGCTCCCCGAAACCACCGAACAGAACACCAGTGGACTATTTACCCCGTCTCAGGGATCTCGTTCCCCTCTCCAGTGAGACCTGCAGAGAAATCATGGCCTGTTGAAACACCTACTGTGGTTTTGATAGGGAGCGTGAATCATGTTAGTTAAAGAAGCCCCAAATTATCATAACTCAGCCCACAGTGACCCCACTGCAGCCCATCAAACCCTTTCACAGCATCCAAACACCGCGTTAAGGCTCCTGGTATCTCTGCTGCCACCTCAGTAATGGACCATTGATACCTGCCATGGTTGGAGGCTAGGTTTAATGATGACGTACTAGATCAGAGAGACACAAACCCAGTCTCTTAGAAAGAGCCACTGCAGAGATCTCAATATCAGCATTCAACAATGACATAGCCCCTCCCACTATATACTCCCACTACACCTCCAGAACATTCCCACAGAATCTACATACCAGCGAATCCTGGGGATCTTCATTTCATCATAGAGGGCGCAGCAGCTTCACCCTGTTCCACCTCACCACCCACCTGTTTATACCTGGAAACAATAGCGGCCCACAAAACTCCACCTACAGGAATCTACCCTTTGTCCCCTCCCAGCCCCATTCAATTGTCCGATATTCATTCTGTACCACTACTTCACTTTTCTTTTTTCTACTAGGGAGAAGATGTCAGGAAATGCTGACAATTCCACCACTTCATATGAATATGACTATGAAGACGAAACCTGCAATAAGACTAAGGTGGTCCAGTTTGGAGCGATTGTCACCCCACTGTTCTTCACCGTGGTGGTCCTGTTCAGCTTGGTGGGGAATGTCCTGGTCCTGTGGGTCCTGCTCAGATATGAGGATCTGAGATCCCTGACCAACGCCTTCCTCTTCAACCTGGCCGTCTCTGACCTGCTCTTCACTGCTGGTCTGCCGTTCTGGGCTTCCTACCACGTCACTGGTGGATGGACATTTGGAGGACCTGCCTGCAAAGTCGTTAGCTTCATATTCTTTGTGGGTTTTTACAGCAGCGCCATCTCTATAACCATGATGACGGTGCACCGCTACATGGCTGTGGTCCATCCCCTGTCAGTCATCTGGAACAGGAGAACCCACCACTGTGTTTCGATCCCTGTGGTCATCTGGATTTTGAGCTTTGGAGCTGCATGCCCACATGCCATCTTTACCCGAACTACGTCCCAACACCTCAACAATGGCAGCCTGCTGTACTGTGACTATGATGACATCAACTGGAAGCTGGCTGGCATTTACCAGCAGAACTGTTTTTTCCTCGTCTCCTTCTTCATCATCACTTTCTGCTACACTCAGATTCTCAGGCAGCTCTGCAGACCTACAGCCCACCCCCGCCACAAGACCGTCAGGCTCATCTTCTGCATTGTGGTGGTTTTCTTCATAGGCTGGGCGCCATACAACGTGACCATCTTCCTCGACTCTCTGATTTCCTGGAATGTCTCACCTTTCAACGAGTGCCCCATCAGCACCAGCATCGACTACACTTTCTACGTCTCCCGTCTGGTGGCCTTCTCTCACTGCTGCCTCAATCCCGTCTTCTACGGCTTCATAGGGATCAAGTTCAGAAGCCACCTGAAGAACATGCTGAGGACCATCTGCAGGAACGGGGATCGATCTGAGAACCGGCACAGCCACCTGATTTACTCGAATGGGGAAGAATTCTCCATGTACTAGCGGTGAGACAGCGCGCAGTGATCTGCAGACGAAGCTGTAAACAAATCAAATCACAGCTTGTTGGAGGTGTGGGTCTCCTTTTCTCAGTGAGGAGCTTCTTGATCAGCTACACCTCCTTTCAGACCTTCATAGTGTTGAGGAGTCTCTCAGAGTGGAGGGATGGACAGACACACCTGTGGAGGTTCTCAGATCTGAAGCAGGGGTGGAGCTGGATGTTCTCCTCTCTCTCAGAGCTGAAGGAGCTGGTTATCTGATGGGGACAGTGTTGGTGGTCCACCAGGTCTTCAGCGGTTGTTAGGGTGGTCTTGTACAGTGCTGTATATCTTCATTATAAATGCAGATTTATTTTAATGACTGTAATTCGCAGATTGTGAAGCACACAGAATCAAACCAATGCTACTTCGACTGAATCTGATTGAATGTAAAGTCTGTTTCTGAAAATCGAATGTAAATAAAGGAATGAAGCTGCGTCTGTTCAGCTATGTCCTATAAATCCTGCATTAATAACCCTTTATAAACACATTATTAAAGTGTTATATGACATGAAACCTCATAATCCCACTCTTACTAGTGTGTAATGGTTTTAGATCATGTGACATACGGACCACAGTACACAATAAGAGAATATGACTTTACAATGTCAGATTTCATAACGCGTTATAATACCCGATCATAAGAACATGAGTGTTATAAAGCATTATAACACATAACTGTAGGTGTCTCTGTTTGGGCTGGGGAGGGCATCGCCCACCCAGATGACTCATCTGCCCACCCAGTGAAAACTCCCTGGCAAGCGTGGCGATACCAACCCTCCGACGGAGAAGGACAGCGAGCTTACAGCCTGCCACTGTCTCTTTATCTACTGGGGACGGTCGGGGTGGCGTCTTCGGGACGTCTCTGTCTCAAAGCCACTTCAAGGAGTTTACAGGCATAGCACAAATAACCCAGCCGAGGCAGAAGCGACGTTTCCGCACTACTACAGACCACGACCTTCCCTCTCGCTAGGTATCAGCACTGGGCCTTGTCCAAGCAGCGTCTGAGCTGACGGTGAGTTCTAGACTCGAACCCTCCTGTACTAGCTGGGGAACATTATCTGAGGGAACGCTAAGCACGGCCGGACGTCTCTCTGGGTGCGGGCGTCTGTTAAATACCTTAAATGTAAATGTACAGGCACCACGCCGCAGCCCTCAACACTGGTGTACCATCAGCTGCATGTGAAAGTTCCCACATCCTCGTCCCTCTCCGCACAGCCACACTACACTCAAGGAAACAAGAACGGGCCATTTCACCACAACTCTGAATCCCCCCGACTGACCGCAGACTGGTCCAGTAAAACTGCCAGCCCACCAGCACCACACCTGCCCATATTCTTACTGTTCTAGATCATCTCTCATAGGTTCTATGTGTCCTTGTGTTCTTTATAGTTCTATATCTCCTCACACACACACACACACACACACACACACTCACACACACACACACTCACACACACACACACAC
>JAMWET010006391.1:10000-52500 GCA_024036415.1 Prochilodus magdalenae | reverse complement strand
CTCAGGCAGCTCTGCAGACCTACAGCCCACCCCCGCCACAAGACCGCCAGGCTCATCTTCTGCATTGTGGTGGTTTTCTTCATAGGCTGGGCGCCATACAACGTGACCATCTTCCTCGACTCTCTGATTGTTTGGAATTTTTCATCTTTCAACAACTGCCCCATCAGCACCAGCATCGACTACACTTTCTACGTCTCCCGTCTGGTGGCCTTCTCTCACTGCTGCCTCAATCCCGTCTTCTACGTCTTTATGGGGTCCAAGTTCAGAAGCCACCTGAAGAGCATGCTGAGGACCATCTGCAGGAACAAGCAGTCTCCGGATGAGAATAAGGAAAGCTCCGTGTTCTAGGTGTGAGAAGGCGTCTGGTGATCATTTGAGAAGCTGCATTTGTGAATAAACCCGATCGGTGTCGGAGCTGTACTGTATGTATGTCTGATTGATCTGAACAGCGTTCCTACAGTTATACAGCCCACAGAGCGGTCCTGAACAGCTCGGAGTACACTGTGTGACTGATGCTCTCTCCTTTGTGGCCAGGACAGCTTTATTTGCAGTAAATACAGGACTGTGTAAAAGTCACCACCCCGTGTATGTCCTTGCCTTTACGTATCTATGTTCGGGCTCACTCAGGTCCAATGGTCAGTCTTAAAAGCTGGTTTAGCATCTTAGTGCAAAGTGCTGCCCTATTAAAGCTTCCACATAATAGTGGTGGGAAAAACACAAAGGTATGAACTCCATCACCTCAGCATTTCATAACCCGCTTCCTTTCAAAGCCTGAACTGACCCGACATAGCACCCCAGAGCATACACTGACATTCAGTATCATAAACACCAACCATGCCTCGGAGCTCCAAGCGGCGGTATACTGCCTGTTAGGGGTCCCAGTAAAAATCACTGACGTATGAATTAACAGTCAGGGCCAATCCCGAGCACTGCGTCCCGAACACTACACGCCTAAACCTGCATATGAGCACACACTGCAGAAGAACCCCAGCAAACAGGGTGCCAAGAGGCGGGTGAAAGAATAACAGGTAGAGGAGCCTCACAAGAGCACCCAAACATCAGGTTCCCTATAAGAACAAATCAACGTTAGCACATCTGCATACACAGCAGCCCCAACTTAAAAAGCTATCCACGCTAGGGTTAGGGTTAGGGTTAGGGTTACTACGCTATCAGGCCCCTAGGATACCTGTACCCCACCTACACTGGGCTGAACGCAAAACAACATTAAACCAGGAAGCCCAAGTCAGCTGTGTGCCAGACACTAAGCGATCAGCTCATGCGCTGAAGGGACTGTGAAACAGATGAGTGAAGCAGAAAAAAGAGGAAGAGCTCTCAAGTGAGGAACCTTCATTCCTCCCTGGAGACTGCAGCTCCCTCACGTTCCGGCCGGCCGAGCTCTATGGTAGGTGTGTTCTGTGGTCTGTTGTTGTGGTGATCTGAGAGCAGGTTCTGTTACAGGCGGAATGACATGAATTAAGACGACGGTGGTGGAGGACTCTCCTCGGCCTCGTCAGGAACAGCCTGCTCATCCACACCCTGGTCCACTTCGAAGACCAAGAGAGGGTCACCGTGCTGTTTACACTCTGCTTGGCATTCAGCGGTCTGAACGGTGTGTTATGCATGCCACCCATGGCTCAGTGAAGGTGGATCCCGCTGCCATTCCTGCTCATCATGTTCTGCCATGTCTAGATACTGGCCGCCATCCGACGGGGTCAGATCAGAAACAGAGAGCGTACGGTGTGGCTGGGTGTTTCATCTGCTGGAAACCAGACATCACCAGCTGCAGCTCAAGAAGGTAGATAGATAGATGACTGATAGATAGATCACTGACTGAACCACCTGACCACCATCATCATCCCACTGACTGAACCACCTGACCACCATCATCATCCCACTGACTGAACCACCTGACCACCATCATCATCCCACTGACTGAACCACCTGACCACCATCATCATCCCACTGACTGAACCACCTGACCACCATCATCATCCCACTGACTGAACCACCTGACCACCATCATCATCCCACTGACTGAACCACCTGACCACCATCATCATCCCACTGACTGAACCACCTGACCACCATCTTCATCCCACTGACTGAACCACCTGACCACCATCTTCATCCCACTGACTGAACCACCTGACCACCATCTTCATCCCACTGACTGAACCACCTGACCACCATCTTCATCTCACTGACTGAACCACCTGACCACCATCTTCATCCCACTGACTGAACCACCTGACCACCATCTTCATCCCACTGACTGAACCACCTGACCACCATCTTCATCCCACTGACTGAACCACCTGACCACCATCTTCATCTCACTGACTGAACCACCTGACCACCATCTTCATCCCACTGACTGAACCACCTGACCACCTCCATGTTTAATCAGGTTCTCCTGATCTACTCTTTGGACTGTGTGTGTAAATCTGATGAACTTTATGCAGATACCTAGAATAGAAATCCAGAAACTGTAAACAAACTTTCATATTTGCATCGCCTCCAACTCACTGACCCTTAAACTGGAGCTCAGCTCTCTCTTATACTCACTGGGCACCCTTCACTGCACAGACGGACACTCCAACGGCATCAACAAACCTGCAGGTGACACCAGTCGTGGGTCTGAACACGAGTACTGGCGAGGCCTGCGGCGAGGAGCTCAGCTCCTGGCATGCTGGTACCAGGAGAATAACCTTTCTCTGATAGTGGAGTTCAGGCACACCTCCATCACCATCCATAGGTCCACTGTGGAGAGGGTCAGCAGCTTCAAGCTCTTCTACCTCAGACAGCTGGGAAGGCTTGGGATGAACCCCATATCCTCAGAACGTCCTCAGAACACCTGTACTGTGGGTTCCATTATTACCTGGTATGAGAACCGTTCTGCAGAGGGGTTCAGCTCCCAAACCTACTGGCTTCATACACCAGTTGCTGCCTGAAGAAGACCACCCACCCAAGTCAAGTCTGTTCTGTTCTATAGAAGCATAAGGTCCAGAACCAGCTGGTTCCGAGCAGCTTCTTCCCTCGGGCATGACTGTTTCCTTTTTATGCTGCAGGTCATTTACTGGAACATCTGTCATGTATTCTGTAAAACTGATTTTCTGTTCTGTTGATTCAGAAAGATGTCAGAAGAGGAATTCTCACATTCCTACCTCAGCGATGATTATTCATACGAATATCTGGACTATGAAGACGCAACCTGCAGTGAGTCTGGAGTGGTCCAGTTCGGAGCGATTGTCACCCCATTGTTCTTCACAGTGGTGGTCCTGTTCAGCTTGGTGGGGAATGGTCTGGTCCTGTGGGTCCTGCTCAGATATGAGGATCTGAGATCCCTGACCAACGCCTTCCTCTTCAACCTGGCCGTCTCTTCACTGCTCAGGGATCGATCTGAGAGCCAGCACAGCCACTTGATTTACTCGAATGGGGAAGAATTCTCCATGTACTAGCGGTGAGACAGCGCGCGTTTGTGAATAACCCAGATCAGTGTCAGAGTCTGACCAGGTCTGAACAGCGTTCCTACAGTTATACAGCCTGCAGAGCGGTCCTGCACAGCTCCGGAGTGCGCTGTGGATGGGAGGTTTAAACTGGTACTCCCTCCATTCTTACCAAGACAGCTCAGCTCATAGTAAATACAGGACTGTGTAAAAGTCAGAGACCACCCTGTTCTTCAGTTCAGCCATTACAGTATACAGTTTCTTATTCTGAACAACCACTCATCCCTCTCAGCTCATATGGTGAATCTGACTCATGCAGCCTTCTCCTGTACCACACACGGAGGATCCGACCCTTCCTCTCTCAGGGGCCCGCCCAGTTGCTACAGCAGTCTCTTGTCATTTCAAAGATAGCCTGGCTGGTCTTCCTCTATGAGCCATCAGGACCTCCAGCTGATCCAGAATGCAGCGGCTCCGCTCGTCTTCAGTCTTCCCAGGTTCACTCATGTGACTCCACTGCTGCACTTCCTTCACTGCCTCCTGAAGCTTAGCAGATCTAAAACTCTGATCCGTACAAAGTCAGGCACGGGCCTGCTCCTCCCTCCTTTTGGTAATGGTGAAGAGTCACTCTGTACCTCGAGCTCTTCCAGCTTCAAATACAGCTCGGCTTGACCCGCCTTCCCTCAAGACATGGAAGACCCGGTCCAGACTCTTCTCTGTCCTGGAGCCCAGGATGTGGAATGAACTCCCGCTGGCTGTCCGAATAGCTGGGTCTCTCACGGTCTCCAAACTCAGACTGGAGACTGTCTCTGTGTGAAGCACTTATTCAGACAGCGTCTGTGCTCAAGGCGAGTTCTAGACTCTGTACCATCCTGTACTAGCTGGGAAACGCTCTCTGACTGAAAGCTAAGCAGTGTTGTAAGCGGCTCTGGACAAGCACGGACAGCATCTGCTAAATGCCATAAACATAAATGAGTTGTGGACTTTTCAATTTATGTCCTGACTCGGATCTCCGATATTCAGTCTTAGAGCCTGGTTCAGCATCTCCTGCTTCTTCTCTCCATCCAGATAACCCCAAACACATTCAGTGTTGAGGTTCTGGACTCCGGGGGGAATTAGTCTGTTGTTCTGAAAACAACAGAAGCTTCGTCGTTGCATGTGTGTGGGTCTCCTTTTCTCAGCTACACCTCCTTTCAGACCTCCATAGTGTGGAGGAGTCTCTCACAGTGGAAGGATGAGCAGACACCCCTGTGGAGGTCCTCAGATCTGAAGCAGGAGTGGAGCTTGACGTTCTCCTCTCTCTTAGAGGTTTTGTTGGTGGTCTACCAGGCCTGTTAGGGTGGTCTCCGGTGTTTGCACAGGGCTGTGAGTCGTTATTATTAAAGTGAAGCTTAATGAAAGTATTGGATGTGATTTACTGATTGTTTGATCCACAGATAGTGAAAGAAGTGAAATGAATTATCAAATGTAAATCTGTGTTTAATAAACGAAGGACTGAAGCTCCCTCTGGTGTCGAGGTCGACATGACTCACAATGCATTGGTCAGAGGTTAATGATTTTTAATATCTGTTATAAGCTTGTATAGTTACTTCTAGGTATTTACTGTAACATGAATAAGACCGTCCATTAAGAGTGCATGACTCTATAATGTCAGATTTCAGAAGAACATGTAAAGCACCATAACACCCCGAACCAGGCTTGGGCATATTCAGTTCTGGGACATCAGTGAAGACCCCTTACGGAGTGAGAGACCACCAGCTGGTTTAGGTGGGCCTGCACTGCTTCAAATTCTTATAGAACTGATTTTTTTAGTTTATTGTTAGCAAACTAGGAGCTGCAAGGTCAGCGTCCAACCCAGCTCAGTAAAGTTTCGATGTGGGTTAAAGTCACATGGGCAGCTTCCTGTGGGCGGCGTCCTGTGGGGCAGCGTCCTGTGGGGCAGCGTCCTGTGGGGCAGCGTCCTGTGGGGCAGCGTCCTGTGGGGCAGCATCCTGTAGTCAGCGTCCTGTGGGGCAGCGTCCTGTGGGGCAGCGTCCTGTGGGGCAGCGTCCTGTGTCCACTGATGAAGGACTAGAGGATGACCAGCACTGCACTGTGCAGCAGCAGATGAGCTATCGTCTCTGACTGTCCATCTACAAGGTGGAGCAGCAAGGTAGGAGTGTCTAATAGAGTGGACAGTGAGTGGACACAGTGTCTCAACACTCCAGCAGCACTGCTGTGTCTGATCCACTCACACCAGCACCACCCACACTAACACACCACCACCACGTCAGTGTCACTGCAGTGCTGAGAATGATCCACCACCCACATAGTACCTGCTTTGTGGGGGTCCTGTGGGGGTCCTGCCCATTGAAGAACAGGGTAATACAGTACACAGAGAAACAGAAACACCTACAGAGTGTCCTGTATGGTCAGTGGAGCTGCTGGAGTGGACAGTGGGTGGAGATACAGGGAGGCGGAACTTATGTGGTGGACAGCAAGTGTAGGTAGATACAGGGAGGTGGAGCTGATAGCGTGTGCTGTTAGCATTAGCTAGGGGTGGCTAGCTGGTTTTATAAGGAATGCCATATAACACCATGTAAATGTATCTAGTGCATTATGAGAACCGAACTTGTAGGACACGTTCTACTCACATACACCACACACACTGGGTGGAACCAGACTTCTTCTCCGAGCAGCGCTGGGTAATTTCTGTTGGTCCATTCATCATGAGATTTCCAAACGGCGTAATCAGCAGCTGCTGTGGTCACATGACGCAGAAATGTAGAAATAGCGGAAATGGAGATGTAGGATTTTTCCGCTGGACAGAGACGGTGTTTACCCTAACCATGCCTGGAGTCCCCGCAGTGCTCTGCCTGCAGGGTGGAATGTGCACCTCCTGTCCTCCACGGTTAAACAAGTCACTGTGAAACAGATGAGTCAAGCAGAAAAAAGAGGAAGAGCTCAAGCAAGGAACCTTCATTCTTCCCTCGCGACTGCAGCGCGCTCACATTCGGGCCCGACTGAGCTCTAAGGTAGGTATGTTCTGTGTCTTTATAGAATCAGACCTTCTAGACCAGCCTGTTGTTCTAATCCTCATCCTGATGTTGCTCCTCTGCATTAGCATGGACCTCAGTAACGGCAGTCGCGCTCAGAATGACACGTATGAGTATGACTACACTGGTGGAGAAGGACTGATCAGGCTCTGTGAACCGGAGAGTTACTCTGAAATCACGGCAGCGTGTTACATCACGATCTGTTTACTCAGCCTCCTCGGGAACAGCCTGCTCGTCTACGCCCTGGCCCGCTTCGAAGACCTGCAGAGAGTCACCATGCTGTTTATCCTCTGCTTGGCGAGCTTTGATCTGCTGTTTACCCTCACACTGCCCTTCTGGGTCGTGGATCACCTGCACGAATGGATCTTTGGAGACGTGATGTGCCAGATCCTAACCGGGGCATATTTTGTGGGAATTTACGGAAGCCTCATTCTCCTGACAGCCATGACGGTCGACCGCTTCTTTGCCATAGTGGTCCGCAGCAAGTGGCTGACAGGCAGACGCAGACGCAAGTGTGCTAAAGCCGCATGTGCGGGTGCGTGGATCATCAGCATAGCAGCTTGTCTGAAGGATGCCTTGTCCTCCAAGGCTCATGGTAGCCTGTCCAAGCCCACCTGTGACGCCAAGCCTTCCGAAGAGGACCACACGGAGTACTACATCCAGCTCGTCCTGCTCTTCTTTCTCCCGCTGACGATCATCGTCTTCTGCTACGGGAAAATCCTGCACACGCTCATGTCGACCTCAGCGCGGTGGAAACACAGGACGGTGCTGGTGGTCTTATGCATCGTGATTGCTTTCGTGATCTGCTGGGGACCCTACCATATTCTCATCATCCTGAACGCTGCCTACAAACCCGAGGCATGTGAGAAGACAGAACTGAAGCAGGCTTACGTCGCCTGCCGCATCTTGGCCTATGCCCACTGCTGCATCAATCCACTGCTGTACCTGCTGAGCGAGCGGTCCAGGAAAATCCTGTCCAGCCTTCTCCTCTGCTCTCACGACCCGAGGCTGTCTCAGCAGCAGGAGAGACACACCGACCCCAGCCACTTCAACATAGCCCCCCACGCTACAGCTGAATTCACCGACATCCACAGAGGACAAAAGCTCCACACAACAGAGCTGAAGTCACTTTAGGGGACGAGGCTGATGAACTCCACCTCTGGCCCTCGAACCTGGTACATGTCTTTATTTCCATGTGAGAATTTGAATGTGAGTGAAACTGTAATTGTGCGGGGAAGGGAACTGGTTAGCATAGTTTGCTAGCTTTGAAACTCCGTACTGGGTTGGGTTGTGGGTTGGACTTGAGAAGACGTAGCATAACTACTCCTCTCCTCTGCATGTTTGACCACAAGTTTTGTAGACAAGTTAAATGAAGCGTAGGAGATCTTTAGGGGAGGTTTAAGGTAAGATCTAGACGCTCGTGGTCTTTCTTCTGCGTCTCTTGAACATCTACTGATTTAATAAGATGAGCGAGCACAAAGAGCTTTCCTTTTGTGTGCAGGCAACACTGAGGTTACGGGTGACGACCGAAGGATGGACGTTAGCCAGAGCTCGACCGAAGACCCTTCTATCTCTGACAGTTACTACAGTTACTACAGTTACAATGACTCTCATCTGGTTCAGCCGGTGGAAGAGGACATGCAGCAGACCGCCGGCTTGCTCACTGCCACCTTCTACAGCGTGATCATTTTCATCAGTCTCACAGGAAACAGCTTCTTGCTGTGGTTGCTGGTGAAGCACAAGGGCTTTGGGAGCCCTGCTAACCTGCTGCTCCTGCACCTCACCATCTCAGACCTGGTCTTCACTGTCACGCTGGTTCCTTGGGCGGTCTACTATGTCTGGGGCTGGCTCTTTGGGGAGCTGACTTGCAGGCTGTTCAGTGGAGCCATCTTCTTGGGTTTCTACAGTTACATGATGTTCCTCACCTGCATGACGCTGCATCGCTACATAGCGGTTGTGCACGCGTTGCGCACTGCGGCGTTGGATGCCCACCGCGGAAGGTTCTACACCCATTTGACATGCATAGTGGTGTGGGTGGTCTCGGCCGGCTGCAGTCTCCCAGAGGTCTTTGTCTCGGTGACCATTAGCACTCCGGATGGCGTGTTATGCGCTGCCACCCCTCGCGAAGTGAAGGTGGAGCTGACTGTCAGCTACGTCCAGATTTTGGTCTTCTTCCTGCTGCCGTTCCTGGTCATCGTGTTCTGCTATGTCCAGATCCTGGTCACCATCCAGCGGTGTCAGATGAGGAACAGAGAGCGTACGGTGTGGCTGATCTTGTGCATCGTGGTGGGGTTTTTCATCTGCTGGACCCCCTATAACATCACCATCTTCCTGCAGTCGCTGCAGCTCCTGAAGGTGGAGGCGATGTCGACATACGCGTGGGAGAAAGGACTGGCCTATGCTTATTACATCACACAGATCATGGCCTTCAGTCACTGCTGCCTTAACCCGCTCATCCAGATCTTCGGGGGGGTGCAGTTTAGGAGCCATCTCCCGTGGAGCAGCGGCTTCAGGCGAATGTCCAAAAGAGAGAGAAGCCGTACGTTCAGCTCACAGAGCGCGCCGTACCTCAGCTCTGTGACGGGACAGGCAAGCGTGTGATGTTCTGAAGATCTGATTACCCTGATTAATTAATCATTAATTAAATATTTATACATTCAGGTCCAGTAGCAGAGCCAGCTGTGTGGGTGTAACGAGTCCTTGGGTACGCACCTCACACGGACACCTGGCGGTACCCAGCTCAGTGTGTACTTCTATATGATTTTATTGCCTATTGTTTTTCATGCTTTAGAAAGACCATGTGACCAACTCTGATTAATCTAATTCAGAACGATACAGTCTCCATCTTCAGCCTCAGGAAGTTTAAAATGTACGATGTTAATGAGTTAGGGTTAGGGTTAGGGTTAGGGTACTTACGGTACGAAGTGATGATTATTCAGCAGCTCAGGAAACTACTATAAAACATACGCAGCTATGAGAGCACATATACCCTGCAGAGAAAACAGCAGAGACTGGTATAGTGCTGGTTTAAACTGGTATAGTGCTGGTTTAAACTGGTATAGTGCTGGTTTAAACTGGTATAGTGCTGGTTTAAACTGGTATAGTGCTGGTTTAAACTGGTATAGTGCTGGTTTAAACTGGTATAGTGCTGGTTTAAACTGGTATAGTGCTGGTCTAAACCGGTATAGTGTGCTTTTTGTTTTAAACTGGTATAGTGCTGGTTTAAACTGGTATAGTGCTGGTTTAAACTGGTATAGTGCTGGTCTAAACTGGTATAGTGCTGGTCTAAACCGGTATAGTGCTGGTCTAAACCGGTATAGTGCTGGTCTAAACTGGTATAGTGCTGGTTTAAACTGGTATAGTGCTGGTTTAAACCGGTATAGTGCTGGTTTAAACCGGTATAGTGCTGGTTTAAACTGGTATAGTGCTGGTTTAAACCGGTATAGTGCTGGTTTAAACCGGTATAGTGCTGGTTTAAACTGGTATAGTGCTGGTCTAAACTGGTATAGTGCTGGTCTAAACCGGTATAGTGCTGGTCTAAACCGGTATAGTGCTGGTTTAAACCGGTATAGTGCTGGTTTAAACTGGTATAGTGCTGGTTTAAACTAGTATAGTGCTGGTTTAAACCGGTATAGTGCTGGTTTAAACCGGTATAGTGCTGGTTTAAACCGGTATAGTGCTGGTTTAAACCGGTATAGTGCTGGTTTAAACCGGTATAGTGCTGGTTTAAACTGGTATAGTGCTGGTTTAAACTGGTATAGTGCTGGTTTAAACCGGTATAGTGCTGGTTTAAACTGGTATAGTGCTGGTTTAAACCGGTATAGTGCTGGTTTAAACTGGTATAGTGCTGGTTTAAACCGGTATAGTGCTGGTTTAAACCGGTATAGTGCTGGTTTAAAAAAACTGGTATAGTGCTGGTTTTTTTAAACCGGTATAGTGCTGGTTTAAACTGGTATAGTGCTGGTTTAAACCGGTATAGTGCTGGTTTAAACTGGTATAGTGCTGGTCTAAACCGGTATAGTGCTGGTTTAAACTGGTATAGTGCTGGTTTAAACTGGTATAGTGCTGGTTTAAACCAGTATAGTGCTGGTTTAAACCGGTATAGTGCTGGTTTAAACTAGTATAGTGCTGGTTTAAACTGGTATAGTGCTGGTTTAAACCGGTATAGTGCTGGTTTAAACCGGTATAGTGCTGGTTTAAACTGGTATAGTGCTGGTTTAAACCGGTATAGTGCTGGTTTAAACCGGTATAGTGCTGGTTTAAACTGGTATAGTGCTGGTTTAAACCGGTTTAGTGCTGGTCTAGGCTGGTTTAAGTTGGTCCAGGCAGGAGTACTCTGCTCTAGGCTGCTTGAAAATGGTACATGCCCGTTTTCGCTGATGTAAGCTGGTATCGTTTTGATTAATGCTGATGTAGGGAGCACGATGCCAGCTCAGGCGGATGCCAACAAACAAACTTCTGTTCCTGTAAACCAGCGTGCCAGCCCTTACCACATCCTGGTCCATACCGCATATTTCTAGCCGGGTCTACAGACCGAGATTCACAGGGATATATAAGAGCACTGCTCGTAGTGGTCCTGGACGTCCAGAACACAGACCTGACCTTCGTGGTTGTCTATGTACGCTGGCCTTTAGACTTCGAGTGTACTTTCCCATTTCAGGCGATGCAGCTTCATGCTGTGTTCCTGTAAGGCTGCTAGGTTTAGGGAAATGCTGAGATTACTCATGCTGAAACAGCAGACGCAGAGCCGAGAGCGAAAGCAGATCTGACCACTGGGATGGTGCAATAGGAGAAACTTTCAGGTGAGCTGTTTCTCCACCAGCCCTGAACATTCTGGGAAATGAGCACTGGAGTGATTCACTCCTCAACCAGGAGTTCCTCCTTCTGCACAGGAGAGGGCAGCAGCTACTCATGTCGGTCTCAAGCCAGTAGGTCTATGTGAGCAGTAGGTTTTATCAGGTATCCAGGGACTCAGATCATCCCCATATACACATATACGTGATGTGATATAATAATAGTGATGTGTATAGAGACATGCAGTCAGAGCAGTCTGTTCCTCACTGCTGTATCTGTATCTCAACTTCCTGGGTTCGTGATGAGTGGACTGATGGGTCTCCGGGACAGTTCCTGTTTTGAGAGACGTCCTCCGTGTCCTTAGTCCCCTCTGTGTGTTCCAGTTCTAGTTCTAAATTAAACTGTGTGAGATAACGAGTGACTTCTAGTTCAGGAATGTCGGTGTCTCTGTGTTCCGTCCACAGATCTGGTGTCCACTGTTCCTCGCTGTGTGTTCTAGCACTGTATCGCACTGTGAGACGTTCTAGAACAGCCCCTGAAGTACAGACGGGTTCCTTCTCTACAGGGTCACCGCTGCCTTTAGCAGCTGCTGTTCTAGTGCTGGTCAGCGTGGTCAGACGTCTAGAGCGTCCGTATGCTTTATAACCGGAGTGCAGGAGGGTGGGGGAGTGATGGAGGAGTGCACTGCATCTGTTTCCTCCAGTGCTCCTTCACCATCTCCGTCCCTCCCCGCCAAGCGTGTTAGCTTTGTAGCCAGGAGCTAAGCAGCTGTTGTTTTCTACTCCAGCGCGTCTCATCAGCCCCCTCTGCCCCGAGTACCCGCTTCCCTCTCCTTCTCAGGGCTCCTCCCTCCTTTATGCACCTTAGTTCTCCTTATGAGGGATGCTGTTACTGTTCACAGGCTGAATCTGATACCTGAGACATTTACCTGGAGACAGACAGGCAGCGTACGTGTGTCAGTTCCTCGTGAGCGAGTTTATAAGCTGGCTGCTGTGTTTATAGATGATGTATACCTTCTATCAAATCACAGGTGTGTTGTGTACATGTGTGTATATGTGAACAAAGACTGGACATGGATAGCATGTGTAATATCTGGATCATATACTGTATGTATGTATGTGTCTGATATATGGTTGAATATGCCTGTGTACAGACAGAGCCTTCATTAATGTCACATTTCAGTTACTGCGCTGCAAAGCGTGCACTGTGTATTGAGAGCTAGCTTAGTGGCTAATATATATGCGTCTGTGTATATATATTTAAATGTAATAAGTGAGCTGTTGTCATGGTAACAAGGCAGTAGTGTAACAGAAACACACTGGTATCAAGTTTACTAAATATCATAAGTACGTCCTCTGCTCATTAATAAAGGTAAAGATCCCTGTCCCGGTATTTATTATTAGAACGGTAACGTGGTAACGGTCATGTACCGAAACTGACCCGCCAAGTCTATAGTCTATAATCAGAGAGTAAGAATAGAGGACAGATGTGTGATATATAACATTAGAGTTATTAACCCAGAGTCACTGAGGTGGTCCTGTCCTGGTATCAGGGCTGTGAAACACTAATCCGCTGGTGTTAGGTGTTCAGACAGTCAGACACGGTGTGAGGTACAGGCAGTAGGTACAGTGAAATCCAGACTCACTCGTTTACACCTGGTTCATTACTTACACGTCCATCAGCTGAGAGCGTCAGGTCAACGTGGTCTCGTGCTTCACCTGTAGGTCCACCTATAGAGTACTGTTACCCCAGAAGAGACCAGGTAAATCTGTTACTGCCTTGTTACCATGACAGCCGCTCACTTATTACACATAAAGAACTATAAAGTAATCATAGTGTTACCATTACTTACATTAAAGTTAACTGGGTTAACTGCGTCTACACTGGAGATGATATATGTATATGTATGTATATGGACTAATGTTCTAAAGGAAGGAGAAGGAGAACCAGTGGAACCGGAGGCTTTACTGAGTCATTCTGGATCATTTGTGTTGGTCTGTTCATTATGAAACCAACACACGACGTAAAGATCAAACACTTTCACATCAAACCCAGAACTGAAAAACAAGCGACTGGAGATACGAGGTTTCAGGGTGACGGTCTCCATGAGTGTGTTACACTGACATACACACATACCCAATCCATCCGTCACCGTTACCGCACCCCGCCTCCTGCAGTGACTGGTCTTACACACGTTAGGACTGTTTACAGCGTCTGTTACATAGCAACCTCACTCAGCTTCAGTCATCAGAGGTCTGCCTTCTAAACGAATGCCACCTTCGACCCATCGCTGGCACCACTGTCTCTAATGGTGGCCGTGGCACTGCTCCAGCACTGGCCGCAACTGGCTTCGCTTCACTTTCAGTAGTTTACAGAGCTTCTCCTGCCAACCAGGAGATCCTGAACAGGAGATCCATAACTGTAAAATCATGAATAATAAACCCTGAATGGAGGACAGACTGATGAACATGAGGAGAAATATGAACATCAGTCAGAATGTAATTGGTTTTATATATAATATAATAATTAATATATTAATTCTATATAATAATTGAGCTGAGCTGTGAAGGAGGAGCGTGAGGGACAGTAATGGAGAGTGGGCGGTGCTCCGGAGTTTCAGTTTGAGAGGGTTCATGTTAAATGGTTCTGCTGGGTAAATAGTAGAACGTGAACTACAGACTGTGTAGGAGAAGCACCAGAACAGGACAGAACCAAACCCTGCTAGGACACAGACACAGACACAGACACAGACACACACACAGACACACACACACACACAGCCCATAACACAGAAAACAACACACACTGACCGGCACACACAGACTTCACACCCCGGTTACACAGAAACACCACAGTGAGACAACACAGACACACAGACACACACACACACACACAGACACAGACACAGACACAGACACAGACACACACACACACACACACACACACACAGAAACACACACACACACACACATACACCTACACAGAAACACACACACACACACACACATACACAGAAACACACACACACACACACACACACACAGACACACACACACACACACACATACACAGAAACACACACACACACACACACACACACACACACACATACACAGAAACACACACAGACACACACACACACACACACACACACACACACACATACACAGAAACACACACACACACACACACACACACACACACACACACACAGACACACACACAGAAACACACACACACACACACACACACACACACACATACACACACACACACAGACACACACACAGACACACAGACACACACACACACACACACACACACACACACACACACACATACACAGACACAGACACACACACACACACACACACACTCACACACAGACACACACACACACACAGACACACATACACACATACACACATACACACATACACACACACACACACACACACACACACACACACACACATACACATACACAGACACATACACAGACACAGACACAGACACACACACATACACACACACACACACAGACCAGGTGAGTGATCTAGTGAGGATCTGTTAGAGAGAGGAGGTCCAGAGGGACAGTACAGCTCATCCAGAGACTAACCTGTCGGATGACGGAGGAGGAGATCCTCCCAAACTGGAGGAGAGCATCTCCAGAAGAAAGACCGATACACTCTGTGGGTGAGGACACGTCAGCGCTGCTACAGTGAGCTAGCAGAGGTGCGGAGTGACACACCACACACCCGAACACCTGATATAAGACCTAGTGCTGGAGGATTCTGGGTAATCTGTAAACCTCATCCTCACACTCACTGAACAGCGAAGGAGTCATCGCCGGATAACCTTCTGAAGGAGCTTCATTATTCCCTGTAGTTATTCCGCTCCCAGATCGTCCGGGCCAGGCCGGAGAAGCTGACTGGAACTCTGCTGTTTGTTAAAGGAATGTGGAATGCCAGGTGTGGATTTAATTGAGTCTGAACGCATCTGTTCTTCAGAGGATTTTACATTTCATCTCCTCCCCGTCACCAGCGCGGCTCGCCCTGCTGTCGCTCGCCCTGCTGACGCTCGTCCTGCTGTCGCTCGCCCTGCTGACGCTCACCCTGCTGACGCTCACCCTGCTGTCGCTCACCCTGCTGTCGCTCGCCCTGCTGACGCTCGCCCTGCTGTCGCTCGCCCTGCTGACGCTCGCCCTGTTGACGCTCGCCCTGCTGTGGCTCGCCCTGCTGTGGCTCTCGCCCATAACTGTGGCACCACGCCCTGCTGACACTCACACACTGGCCTGTCCGCTCGCCCTGCTGACGCTCGCCCCTGGCTGTCGCTCACATGCTGACATATACGCAACCTGTTGACGCTCGCCCTGCTGTGGCTCGCCCTGCTGTGGCTCGCCCTGCTGTGGCTCGCCCTGCTGTCGCTCGCCCTGCTGACGCTCGCCCTGCTGTCGCTCGCCCTGCTGACGCTCGCCCTGCTGACGCTCGCCCTGCTGTGGCTCGCCCTGCTGTGGCTCGCCCTGCTGACGCTCGCCCTGCTGTCGCTCGCCCTGCTGACGCTCGCCCTGCTGTCGCTCGCCCTGACACATGGCTCACGCCCTGCTGACGCTCGCACTGTTGACGCTCGCCCAGCTGTGGCTCAGCACCTGCCTGTGGCTCACCCTGCTGTGGCTCCGCCCTGCTGTGGCAACGCCCTGTTGACACCTGACACCTGCTGAACACTACCACACCTGCTGACACTACGCCCTGCTGACACTTGCCCCTGCTGTGGGCTCCGCCCTGCTGTGGCACTCGCCCTGCCAAACGCTCGGCCCTGCTGACACTCGCCCTGCTGACACTCGCCCTGCTGACACTCGCCCTGCTGTGGCTCGCCCTGCTGTGGCTCGCCCTGCTGACACTCGCCCTGCTGACACTCGCCCTGCTGACACTCGCCCTGCTGACACTCGCCCTGCTGTCGCTCGCCCTGCTGTGGCTCGCCCTGCTGACGCTCGCCCTGCTGACCCTCGCCCGGCTGTCGCTCGCCCTGTCGGGCTGTCTGCAGGCCCGTCTGAGCTCCTGGCGTGGGATCTGTGATCGGACTGAGGCTCCGGAGGTTTACCGAGCTTACAGGTTTATCACGTACCTGCCGAACACATCAAACACATCCTGTGTTACTGACAGTCCTTCACACCGTGTGACCACACCACAGAGAACGCCTACAGAACCAGCTTCAGTACAGGAACCCTTAATCCTGCAGAGCAAGTCCACTGATTGTCCAGAATTCCGCCAGGGATAGTTCAGAGGTTCTGTACAGTGGTGGTAATGGGAACCAAGGTTCTCCATGTCTAGAACACACATATAGACACTGTATTGACTATCTAGAACCACCAGTGAACCTACACGTGTCTCTGAGAGTGTATGGGATGTTGATAATGACAATCTGGAAAACCTGGAAATACTAAGTTCCTTTGGGGGACTATTTGACCTCACAGCGCCCTGCAGCATGTATCCCTCCACCATGAATGGAGTTTAAGGCTGAGATCTTCTCCACACTATCATAAACAGCGTCTCAGACATCAGGCAGCGTATTCAGAACCACCTCCTGTAGGAACTTCCTGTGAGGGAGCTTTTAGAGGGGGACGTCTGGTTACCTTCACCACCACTGGGAACAGTTCTGACTGTATCTAGAACGGAGCGTTTCACACAGAACCTTTTTATAAGAGTCTGTTTACATCCTATACATTTACTACTGCTAAAAGTTTCCCTTCAGAGGACACACGTGACATCTGCACCCGTAACCAAGCATGCTCTGAGGGAGCCTGTAGGGCTGTCCGTCTGGTTCCATTCACTGTGAACGGTTCTGACTGCCTGTTTACATGTTCCCTGAGACGTCCCCTTTAAATGTTTGGACTGTTTTGTTTCTTGTTTTATGAAGTTAAAAATTCAAAGATTTATATATTTAATTATTTATTAATTCACTGAACTGTTTTAACCCAACACGGCTGTGTATAGTCTCAGTTTTAATTTTTAAACTGACCTTTTTAAATAAATAAATAAATAAATAAATAAATAAATAAATAAATGAATGAATAGGTGGACGTAGTGACTTTAAACCGCGGCGCAGGACTAATGGTGGAAACACGTTGGAATCATTGCCGGAATGTCCTTGGGAAGAGGAATGGATTTTTGGGCAGATGAACTTAATTAAGGAATTTGCATGCATATTCATCAGGAGCAGCGGAGTCTTCCCAGGGCCGGCTGACGGACGCGGCGGGTAATAACAGCCTCATTTACATCCTGTCTCTCATTGTCATTTAGGGGGCTTAGAGCGTGCGGGCGGGAAGAGGGGTGAAGTGGGCCTTCATGTATGCGCGTACAGACCGGCCGTGCTGCCGGGCCTGGCTGGGGAATTGACTGGAGGTAGGGATCAGGTCGGGATGGGTGTGGAACAGACTGAGTGTGCCCTTCTGGTGGGGGTGGAGGGCTTCCTATGCCCCCTCCTCTTTCTCTGTGGGCACTGCTTGGCACGGCTCCAGCATCATAACTCTCCTGGGCTGCCAGGCTGTGCCGGCGCTCCCTGATGGCTCTGCAGGGCAATCTTTAAAACCAGTAAGGTGTGACGGCACCGACTGGCAGCTTGGCAGCCTTGCCCGAGGATAACGGCACTCCGTCAGGCGTACCCACCAATATCATCCCTATACCTCACCCTGGGAGCGCGTGTCCCGCACATTAACATCTGAGGATATTCCAATACAGCCCTTTCCATGTGGGAATATTCACATTCCACAGTATTCCACCTCTCCTCCGGATGTGTTTATATGGGTGTGTGTGTTTTCATGCATTTGCAGGACACGATGTGCTAACAGTGTAGGTCGTTTCGTAATACAGCATTAATAAACTCTTAATAAGAGAAATAACTATTACACACACAGCCGCAGCGTAGGGGTTAGGGGTTTAGTGTAGGGGTTAGGGGGTTTAGTGTAGGGGTTAGGGGTTTAGTGTAGGGGTTAGGGGTTTAGTGTAGGGGTTAGGGGTTTAGTGTAGGGGTTTAGTGTAGGGGTTAGGGGTTTAGTGTAGGGGTTAGGGGGTTTAGTGTAGGGGTTAGGGGTTTAGTGTAGGGGTTAGGGGTTTAGTGTAGGGGTTTAGTGTAGGGGTTAGGGGTTTAGTGTAGGGGTTAGGGGTTTAGTGTAGGGGTTAGGGGGTTTAGTGTAGGGGTTAGGGGTTTAGTGTAGGGGTTAGGGGTTTAGTGTAGGGGTTAGGGGTTTAGTGTAGGGGTTAGGGGTTTAGTGTAGGGGTTTAGTGTAGGGGTTAGGGGGTTTAGTGTAGGGGTTAGGGGTTTAGTGTAGGGGTTTAGGGAGTTTAGTGTAGGGGTTAGGGGTTTAGTGTAGGGGTTAGGGGTTTAGTGTAGGGGTTTAGTGTAGGGGTTAGGGGGTTTAGTGTAGGGGTTAGGGGGTTTAGTGTAGGGGTTAAGGGGTTTAGTGTAGGGGTTAGGGGGTTTAGTGTAGGGGTTAGGGGTTTAGTGTAGGGTTTAATGGGAGGTTTAGTGTAGGGTTTGGGGTTTAGTGTAGGGGTTAGGGGTTTAGTGTAGGGGTTAGGGGTTTAGTGTAGGGGTTAGGGTTTAGTGTAGGGGTTAGGGGTTTAGTGTAAGTGTAGGGGTTAGGGGTTTAGTGTAAGTGTAGGGGTTAGGGGTTTAGGGGTTTAGTGTAGAGGGTTAGGGGGTTTAGTGTAGGGGTTAGGGGGTTTAGTGTAAATGTAGGGGTTAGGGGGTTAGGGGTTTAGTGTAGGGGTTAGGGGTTTAGTGTAGGGGTTAGGGGTTTAGTGTAGGGTTTAAGGGGTTTAGTGTAGGGGTTAGGGGGTTTAGTGTAGAGGGTTAGGGGGTTTAGTGTAGAGGGTTAGGGGGTTTAGTGTAGTGTAGGGGTTAGGGGGTTTAGTGTAAGTGTAGGGGTTAGGGTTTAGTGTAACTGTAGGGGTTAGGGGGTAGTAGTGTAGGGGTTTAGGGTTAGTGTAGGGGTTAGGGGGTTTAGTGTAATGGGTTTAGGGGGTTTAGTGTAAGTGTAGGGTTTAGTGTAAGTGTAGGGGTTAGGGGTTTAGTGTAAATGTAGGGGTTAGGGGTTTAGTGTAAATGTTAGGGTTAGGGGTTTTGTCTAAATGTTGGGGTTAGGGGGTTTAGTCTAAATGGTAGGGGTTTAGGGGGTTTAGGGTAAATGTAGGGTAGGGGTTAGGGGTTTGTAGGGGTTAGGGTTTAGTGTAAATGTAGGGGTTAGGGGGTTTAGTGTAAATGTAGGTGTTAGGGGTTTAGTGTAAATGCAAGGGTTAGGGGTTTTTGTGTAAATGCAAGGGTTAGGGGTTTAGTGTAAATGTAGGGGTTAGGGGGTTTAGTGTAAATGTAGGGGTTAGGGGGTTTAGTGTAAATGTAGGGGTTAAGGGGTTTAGTGTAAATGTAGGGGTTAGGGGGTTTAGTGTTAGGGTAGGGGTTAGGGGGTTTAGTGTAAATGTAGGGGTTAGGGTAAATGTAGGGGTTAGGGGGTTTAGTGTAAATGTAGGGGTTAGGGGTTTAGTGTAAATGTAGGGGTTAGGGGTTTAGTGTAAATGTAGGGGTTAGGGGGTTTAGTGTAAATGTAGGGGTTAGGGGTTTAGTGTAAATGTAGGGGTTTAGGGGTTTAGTGTAAATGTAGGGGTTAGGGGTTGTAAATGTAGGGGTTAGGGGTTTAGTGTAAATGTAGGGGTTTGGGGGGTATAGTGTAAATGTTGGGGTTAGGGGTTTAGTGTAAATGTAGGGGTTAGGGGGTTTAGTGTAAATGTAGGGGTTTAGTGTAAATGTAGGGGTTAGGGGTTTAGTGTAAATGTAGGGTTAGGGGGTTTAGTGTAAATGTAGGGGTTAGGGGGTTTAGTGTAAATGTAGGGGTTAGGGGGTTTAGTGAAAGTGTAGTTTTTAGGGGTTTAGGTTAAATTTAGGGGTTAGGGTTTAGTGTAAATGTTGGGTTTGGGGTTTGTTGTAAATGTAGGGGTTAGGGGTTTAGTGTAAATGTAGGGGTTAGGGGTTTAGTGTAAATGTAGGGGTTTGGGTTTAGTGTAAATGTAGGGGTTAGGGGTTTAGTGTAAGTGTAGGGGTTAGGGGGTTTAGTGTAAATGTAGGGGTTAGGGGGTTTAGTGTAAATGTAGGGGTTAGGGGTTTAGTGTAAATGTAGGGGTTAGGGGGTTTAGTGTAAATGTAGGGGTTAGGGGGTTTAGTGTAAATGTAGGGGTTAGGGGTTTAGTGTAAATGGAGGGGTTAGGGGTTTAGTGTAAATGTAGGGGTTAGGGGGTTTAGGGTTAGGGGTTTAGTGTAAATGTAGGGGTTAGGGGGTTTAGTGTAAATGTAGGGTTAGGGGATTAAGTTAAATTGAAGGGGTAAGGGGTTAATTGAAAATTAAGGGTTAAGTGTTTTAGTGTAAATGTAGGGGTTAGGGGTTTAGTGTAAATGTAGGGGTTAGGGGTTATTGTGTAATGTAGGGGGGTGGGTTTAGTGTAAATGTAGGGGTTAGGGGGTTTAGTGTAAATGTAGGGGTTAGGGGGTTTAGTGTAAATGTAGGGGTTAGGGGGTTTAGTGTAAATGTAGGGGTTAGGGGGTTTAGTGTAAATGTAGGGGTTAGGGGGTTTAGTGTAAATGTAGGGGTTAGGGGTTTAGTGTAAATGTAGGGGTTAGGGGTTTAGTGTAAATGTAGGGGTTAGGGGTTTTAGTGTAAATGTAGGGGTTAGGGGTTTAGTGTAAATGTAGGGGTTAGGGGGTTTAGTGTAAATGTAGGGGTTAGGGGTTTTAGTGTTAATGTTAGGTTAGTGTAGTGTAAATGTAGGGGTTAGGGGGTTTAGTGTAAATGTAGGGGTTTTGGGTTTTAGTGTAAATGTTGGGGTTTGGGTTTTTGTGTAAATTTTGGGTTTTGGGGTTTAGTGTAAATGTAGGGGTTAGGGGTTTAGTGTAAATGTAGGGGTTAGGGGGTTTAGTGTAAATGTAGGGGTTAGGGGGTTTAGTGTAAATGTAGGGGTTAGGGGTTATTTTAAAATGAAGGGGTTAGGGGTTTAGTGAACAGTTCGGGGTTAGGGGTTTAGTGTAAATGTAGGGGTTAGGGGGTTAGTGTAAATGTAGGGGTTAGGGGTTTTAGTGTAAATGTAGGGGTTAGGGGTTTAGTGTAAATGTAGGGGTTAGGGGGTTTAGTGTAAGTGTAGGGGTTAGTGTAAAATGGGGTTTGGGGGGTTTAGTGTAAATGTAGGGGTTAGGGGTTTAGTGTAAATGTAGGGTAGGGGGTTGTAAATGTAGGGGTTAGGGGTAAGTGTAGGGGTTAGGGGGTTTAGTGTAAATGTAGGGGTTAGGGGGTTTAGTGTAAATGTAGGGGTTAGGGGGGTTTAGTGTAAATGTAGGGGTTAGGGGTTTTAGTGTAAATGTAGGGGTTAGGGGGTTTAGTGTAAATGTAGGGGTTTAGGGGTTTAGTGTAAATGTAGGGGTTAGGGGGTTTAGTGTAAATGTAGGGGTTAGGGGTTTAGTGTAAATGTAGGGGTTAGGGGTTTAGTGTAAATGTAGGGGTTAGGGGTTTAGTGTAAATGTAGGGGTTAGGGGGTTAGTGTAAATGTATGGGTTAGGGGGTTTATTGTAAATTTAGGGGTTTGGGGTTTTAGTGTAAATGTAGGGGTTAGGGGTTTAGTGTAAATGTAGGGGTTAGGGGGTTTAGTGTAAATGTAGGGTTAGGGGTTTAGTGTAAATGTAGGGGTTAGGGGGTTTAGTGTAAATGTAGGGGTTAGGGGTTTAGTGTAAATGTAGGGGTTAGGGGGTTTAGTGTAAATGTAGGGGTTAGGGGGGTTTAGTGTAATGTAGGGGTTAGGGGGTTTAGTGTAAATGTAGGGGTTAGGGGTTTAGGTTAAATGTAGGGGTTAGGGGGTTTAGTGTAAATGTAGGGGTTAGGGGGTGTTAGTGTAATAATTAGGGGTTAGTGTAGGGGTTAGGGTTTAGTGTAGGGGTGTAGGGGGGGGGTTAGTGTAAATGTAGGGGTTTAGGGGTTTAGTGTAAATGTAGGGGTTAGGGGTTTAGTGTAAATGTAGGGTTTAGGGGGTTTAGTGTAAATGTAGGGGTTAGGGGTTTAGTGTAAATGTAGGGGTTAGGGGTTTAGTGTAAATGTAGGGGTTAGGGGGTTTAGTGTAAATGTAGGGGTTAGGGGGTTTAGTGTAAATGTAGGGGTTAGGGGTTTAGTGTAAATGTTGGGGTTAGGGGGTTTAGTGTAAATGTTGGGGTTAGGGGGTTTAGTGTAAATGTAGGGGTTAGGGGGTTTAGTGTAAATGTAGGGGTTAGGGGTTTAGTGTAAATGTAGGGGTTAGGGGTTTAGTGTAAATGTAGGGGTTAGGGGGTTTAGTGTAAATGTAGGGTTAGGGGGTTTAGTGTAAATGTAGGGGTTAGGGGTTTAGTGTAAATGTAGGGGTTAGGGGTTTAGTGTAAATGTAGGGGTTAGGGGGTTTAGTGTAAATGTAGGGGTTAGGGGGTTAGTGTAAATGTAGGGGTTAGGGGTTTAGTGTAAATGTAGGGGTTAGGGGGTTTAGTGTAAATGTAGGGGTTAGGGGGTTTAGTGTAAATGTAGGGGTTAGGGGGTTTAGTGTAAATGTAGGGGTTAGGGGGTTAGTGTAAATGTAGGGGTTAGGGGGTTTAGTGTAAATGTAGGGGTTAGGGGGTTTAGTGTAAATGTAGGGGTTAGGGGTTTAGTGTAAATGTAGGGGTTAGGGGTTTAGTGTAAAGGTAGGAGTTAGGGGGTGTAGTGTAGGGGGTTAGGGGGTTTTAGTGTAAATGTAGGGGTTAGGGGGTTAGGTGTAAATTAAGGGGTTAGTTTAGGGGGGTTTAGTTTAGTAAATGTAGGGGTTAGGGGGTTTAGTGTAAAATGTAGGGGTTAGGGGTTTAGTGTAAATGTAGGGGTTAGGGGGTTTAGTGTAAATGTTAGGGGTTTTAATGTAGGGTTTAGTGTAAATGTAGGGGTTAGGGGTTTAGTGTAAATGTAGGGGTTAGGGGTTTAGTGTAAGTGTAGGGGTTAGGGGTTTAGTGTAAATGTAGGGGTTAGGGGGTTTAGTGTAAATGTAGGGGTTAGGGGGTTTAGTGTAAATGTAGGGGTTAGGGGTTTAGTGTAAGTGTAGGGGTTAGGGGTTTAGTGTAAGTGTAGGGGTTAGGGGGTTAGTGTAAATGTAGGGGTTAGGGGTTTAGTGTAAATGTAGGGGTTAGGGGTTAGGGTTTGTGTAAATGTAGGGGTTAGGGGGTTTAGTGTAAATGTAGGGGTTAGGGGTTAGTGTAAATGTAGGGGTTAGGGGGTTTAGTGTAAATGTAGGGGTTAGGGGGTTTAGTGTAAATTTAGGGGTTAGGGGTTTAGTGTAAAGTGTAGGGGTTAGGGTTTTAGTGTAGTGTAAAGGGGTAGGGGTTTGTAAATGTAGGGGTTAGGGGGTTTAGTGTAGAGGGTTTGGGGGTTTAGTGTAAATGTAGGGGTTAGGGGTTTAGTGTAAATGTAGGGGTTAGGGGGTTTAGGGTTAATGTAGGGGTTAGGGGTTATTGTAAATGTAGGGGTTAGGGGTTAGTGTAAATGTAGGGGTTAGTGTTTAGTGTAAATGTAGGGGTTAGGGGGTTTAGTGTAAATGTAGGGGTTAGGGGGTTTAGTGTAAATGTAGGGGTTAGGGGTTTAATTTTAAATGTAGGGGTTAGGGGTTTTAGTGTAAATGTAGGGGTTAGGGGGTTTAGTGTAAATGTAGGGGGTTTAGGGGTAGGGGTTAGGGGTTTATGTAGGGGTTAGGGGTTTAGTGTAGGGGTGTAGGGGTTTAGTGTAAGTGTAGGGGTTAGGGGTTTAGTGTAGGGTTTAGGGGGTTGTAAATGTAGGGGTTAGGGGGTTTAGTGTAAATGTAGGGGTTAGGGGTTTAGTGTAAATGTAGGGGTTAGGGGTTTAGTGTAAATGTAGGGTTAGGGGTTTAGTGTAAATGTAGTGGTTTAGTGTAGTAGGGTTTAGTGTTAGTGTAGGGGTTTGGGGGTTTAGTGTAAATGTAGGGGTTAGGGGTTTAGTGTAAGTGTAGGGGTTAGGGGGTTTAGTGTAGTAGGGGTTAGGGGTTTAGTAAATGTAGGGGTTAGGGGTTTAGTGTAGGGGTTAGGGGAGTTTAGTGTAGGGTAGGGTAGGGGTTTTAGTGTAAGTGTAGGGGTCAGGGGGTTTAGTGTAAGTGTAGGGGTTAGGGGTTTAGGGTAGGGTGTAGGGGTTTAGGGTTAGGTTTAGTGTAAATGTAGGGGTTAGGGGTTAGTGTAAAATTGTAGGGGTGGGGGGTTTAGTGTAAAGTGTAGGGGTTAGGGGGTTTAGTGTAAATGTAGGGGTTAGGGGGTTTAGTGTAAATGTAGGGGTTAGGGGTTTAGTGTAAATGTAGGGTTTAGGGGTTTAGTGTAAATGTAGGGGTTAGGGGGTTTAGTGTAAATGTAGGGGTTAGGGGGTTTAGTGTAAATGTAGGGGTTAGGGGTTTAGTGTAGGGGTTTAGTGTGGGGGTTAGGGGTAAAGGTGTAGGGGTTAGGGGGTTTAGTGTAAATGGGGTTAGGGGTTTGTAAATGTAGGGGTTAGGGGGTTTAGTGTAAAGGTAGGGGTTTAGGGGTTGTAGTGTAGGGTGTTAGGGGTTAGTTTAAATGTAGGGGTTAGGGGTTTAGTGTAAATGTAGGGGTTAGGGTTTTGTGTAAGTGTAGGGGTTAGGGGTTTAGTGTTAGTGTAGGGGTTATGGGGTTTAGTGTAGGGGTTAGGGATTTAGTGTAGGGGTTAGGGGTTTATTGTTAGTGTAGGGGTTAGGGTTTAGTGTAGGGGTTAGGGGTTTAGTGTAGGGGTTAGGGGTCTAGTGTAGGGGTTGTAGGGTTTAGTGTAGGGGTTAGGGGTTTAGTGTAGGGTTTAGGGGGTTTAGTGTAGGGGTTAGGGGTTTAGTGTAGGGGTTAGGGGTTTAGTGTAGGGGTTAGGGGTTTAGTGTAGGGGTTAGGGGGTTTAGTGTAGGGGTTAGGGGTTTAGTGTAGGGGTTAGGGGTTTAGTGTAGGGGTTAGGGGGTTTAGTGTAGGGGTTAGGGGTTTAGTGTAGGGGTTAGGGGTTTAGTGTAGGGGTTAGGGGGTTTAGTGTAGGGGTTTGTGGTTTAGTGTAGGGTTTAGGGGGTTTAGTGTAGGGGTTAGGGGTTTAGTGTAGGGGTTAGGGGTTTAGTGTAGGTCCGATTGGGTATACAAGTGACCTCAGGTCTTCGAGTGCTGGGTGTACGTACAGGCCGTATGAGGCAGTGAGGGTAGATGACACTTTCTGTAATGTCCTGAGTAACCCCGCTACCGTCCTGCGGGGTCCTGAAGCTCCTACCGAGAGTGGAGAGAGAGTGGAGACATGGAGGAGCTCTCTGAGCTTATCCTCAGCGTTTCATTCCAACACCACACGTCCTGTTACCACCAACCACTTAAATCACTGTCACAGCAGCTTAGACAAAAGCATGAGGGTAACAATAACAACCCACACATTTAACACAGCACAGACACCGCACACACACTGCACACACACACCCACACACACACACACACGAGTATTCCTGTCTTTGTGGGGCACCTAATAGATCAGGTTTACCTGTTAGGTTCTACTAACACACTCAGAGGACTGACCCCACAACGTCTCAGGGTTCCCATCATCCATCTGGTCCCTGTTAAGAGCCCCCCCCCAACACACACACACCCACCCACCCAGAGACCGACTGTAAACACCTTTCTTATCCAGTATGTCTCAGCACGGTGAAATCGTGTTAAGCGTAATTAACACATTGATGCAGAACATACGCCCGTATCCACCTGCAGCTCACACCTATCCTCCTCTACAGTAACTCATCTTTAATGATTAGACAATCAGACATTACTCTAATAACGGCCTTAATCAATACGCACATGCGCGCCTGAGCAGCCGGCGCCAGCGCGGTGACAGATACGGCAGATTATGGTGAACACTGTACTGTGTGTAACAACAACGGTTCCTCTGTGATTCTTTGGTAAAGTCAATGGTTATATAGAACCATGAACACTCACAGAACCGTCTACATGTTCAGATGGTTCTCTCGTTCATATTCATGTTCCGTTACACGAGCTGGAACATTAACAGTTTACAAAAAACAAAGACACCACACAGGAAACGCAAGACCAGAAGATCAAAGACGGGAGGTTAAATACACTCCAGGAATCACGACACACCTGGGACTGATAAGAGGGCGGAGCTACAGAGTGCACACAGGTGAGACAGGTAACAAGGAGGCAGGAAAAAGCACCTGACTAGACACACATGGGAAGGTAAACACACAGAGCAGGGATGTTCCGGGTTAGGGTTAGGGTTACAGCCGTGTACAGTCAGTTTGGGGACATCTGGTCTAATTCCACGTCCCCTACGGTGAAAACACTTCGGCACCATTCAACCACGATACAACACACCATCACTGACCACGGATCACTCCGGCATCAGCCGACACAGTCCCTGTTCCTGATCTGCAGAACACTCTGAGCGTCCAGACTGAGATGCATCTGTGAAAGCTCAGATTTCACGTGTTCACTGTGGTCCAGATTTAATCTGCTACGCGGTGATTAGTCTGAACCGGATCAGAATTCACATGGCTTTTATGTCTGTCCAGCTCCATACTCCACACCCAAAGGAAAGACGAAGGAGAGAGATGATCTGAGTGGAGGGATAGCGAGCTAACAGAGCGAACAGACATCTGGCCTGATGTGTCTGTACAATTACAGGCCCTGATTCCCAACGCTCCGGGTTCGAGAGAGAAGTGTCTGTATGAGACTGCAGCACCAAAGGAAAGTTTAAAGTTCTAAAAGTGAAGGAGAACCTGTTCTGCCCGTGTGGGTCAGTCAGCAGCTGGTCTGTTCAGACTGGTGCTCCTGATACTCACATTGAGCCCACAGTGTCTCGTCCAGTCCCCACACACGCTGAGGCCACAGCTGGACTGTGAGGCTCATGTGTCCTGCAGGTAACGAGGTCCGGGCTCTGCGTGTTGGTCAGATGACCATGCCGGACTTTCCCAGGAAGCTGTATTTTGGCCTCTTCCCTGGAAAAGGCCACACGCTGTAACGCTCCAGCGCGGCATGCAGGATAAGAGGGAGTTTAGGTTCCGCCTGGCGCTGCTGAAAGGACCAGCGTATTTATGTTTTATGATCTTTACATAAAGGAGGCGCAGCGGTGGGGGTGGTGAGGAGGTGGTGGGGAGGTGGTGGGGGGTAAGCGTGTGTGCTCGCTCCCGCTCCGGTTCTGCAGCACTGTTTGATGGCACTATTGATGACAAAGTTGTGGAGAAAGTCACAAAGCCACGGAGGAATTTGATTACCTTCATCCATTATCCGCACAGTGAGCGACAGAGAAGCTCGCCATCTGTCATCCGTTTCATTTGCATCGTCAACACCTGCCCTGGCTGTTTACGACTCTCTCCCTCTCTCTCTCGTTCTCTCCACCACCCCCCCTCCCTCCTCCTCCACCCAGTCCCAGCTTGCCTTCCCCTAACAAGCTTATAATGAAATAATTCATGTTTTTCTTTATAAATAGAGGATTATCCTGTTTAAATCAGCGCAGGCAGGAACGCAGGATACGCTGCTCACACCTCGCGCTCTGAGAACGTCCTGACAGCCAGGGGAACGTCTGTTTCCTCCTGAGACCTCAGGACGTGTAATTCAGAGAAAGGCTTACCCTGCAGAGACGGTTTGTCCTCTGTCGGTTTGTACACTGTCCGCTGATCAGGAGTGGGTACACTTAACACCAATACAGGACACAGATTCACTGATGAACACCGTCATGTTCAGCTGCAGACACTTTCACCCTCACTGCTGTCTCAGCAGTACGCTTTTAAAATCTGATCTCCATGAAATATTAACAGCCAAAACGATCCACATCAATCAATCAGTCAGTCAGTCAGTCAGTCAGTCAGTCAGTCAGTCAGTCAGTCAATCAATCAATCAATTAATCAATCAATCCACAACACTGCATTAAACTCCATATAAACACAAACCAAAACCACAAAACCAGTTAAGATACTATACAGCTATTTTGAGCTCAGTGTGTGATACGAGGCCAAGCCTTTGATCTTCTGTATACAGATGTTTGGGTTATCATACAGCATCAAAATACATCATACACTCCGGAACGCTGCTGCATGCTGGGGACCTACTGTCACAGTTCCTGGACGGTTAGCGCTGTGCTGTTCCAGTGAGGCTCCGCTGTGGTTAACTGCTTGGAGATAAATAAGCTGTGTTCTGACATGTGGACCAATCAGAAGCTGTGTTCCTGACAGTGGACCAATCAGAAGCTGTGTTCCTGACATGTGGACCAATCAGAAGCTGTGTTCCTGACAGTGGACCAATCAGAAGCTGTGTTCCTGACAGTGGACCAATCAGAAGCTGTGTTCCTGACAGTGGCCCAATCAGAAGCTGTGTTCCTGACAGTGGACCAATCAGAAGCTGTGTTCCTGACATGGTTGACAAGTCCGTACCTGGATTCTTCCATGTATGGCAGTCTTTGATGTCAGATGCGCATCATTGACCTGCATGGGTTAAAGCGTTAGCTTGACCAGACGTGCTAACATGTTAAACACAGTGACTCGGTTTGAATAACTTATTGCACGGGACATAAAGAGCCTACCAGGAGTGGGGATCGAACCCACATGGGCACATACCCATAGGATCTTAAGTCCAACGCCCTAACCACTCGGCCATCCTGGTCACTTGGTTTAGCAGGATGAGTGGACTATACCAGTATGTCACCGGCTAGCATAACAGCTTTAAACTAGAAAAGTGCATTTCCTGAGGGAAACGCGGGATGGTTGCGCAGCTTGCTCAGTGAGGAACGAGGGATGAGTAAACGAGTGCGGGTCAGTATGACTGTGGATTAGTGTCTGGGGGGCCTGCCTTTAGTTTGGTGGCTCTCGAGTGCTTGGTTTGGGTCAAAACTGACTGGGACTCTATGGGAGGAACGAGGGATGCCGAAAAAAAGGAGAAAAGAAACGAGTGGGGGTCAATCCATCACTGAATGCCTGACTGAATGGCTTTGCCCCGTGCCATTGTATCTGAGTTGGAGTCTGTAGGTCGAGCGGGAGTACAGTACGTAGGCAAACAGTTTTCCATCCCATTCATTCTCTATGGGAGGAAAAAAGGGATGCGAAAAGAAAGAGAAACGGACGAGTGCGGGTCAATCCAACACTGAATTCCTGTTTCGCCCCGATCCAGTGTATCCGCTTTGGTGTTAATCGGCGAAGAAACGGCAGGATGGTAGAGGAAGCATATAAACCGGATAACGGTGCAGATGTGCTGACCAATAACACCACCTCCTTAAACAGGGCAGCTACTGGCCTTTTACTGTTAGCGAAGTTAGCCTAGCTTTAGCTACTGCCGTAGGGTAACCATCCCTGAATCTTTGGTCATTATTAAATCACCAGACCCAACACCCATAACAGGAGAGCAGGGATCGAACCCACACGGGCACAGCGCTTGGCCATCCTGGTCGTCCAGAAGAGTGAACTTATTCCACAGTGGCCTATACCGGTGACCAGCATCTGAACGGCTCTAGCTCTATTTAAACAGCAGCACTTTTATCAACATGATTACCAGGCCAGGAAACCGCACCATCCAAACCCTGAACATCCTTCCAGGAGTGGGGATCGAACCCACATGGGCACCTGCCCATGGGATCTTAAGTCCAACGCCTTAACCACATCCCCATCCTGGATTCTTCTGTTGGCAGTGCTAGCATTATCATGGAATTCGCTAACATGACAGCATAGTCTTCCTTCATGGTGTAAGGTTTGGTTCTTGGCTGTTTGGTTCTAAACGGTTCTGCGTATTGTTCTCTCCCCTCCGCCTCTCCCCTCCGTCCCTCTCTATCCTTCCCTCCCCTCCGTCCTTCTCCCTCCTTCCCTCCCCTCGGTCCCTCCCCCTCCTTCCCTCCCCTCGGCCCCTCCCCCTCCTTCCCTCCACCGCCCTCATATTCCCAGGTGGTGCTGCTGGCTGTGGGGCCCATTAGCGCCCCAGTCCCAGCCTCCAGCAGACCATGCGTGTTCTGCTTGACGCTTTTTTGGATCCAGCCCAAGTTTGCTTCCTTCTCACTTCCCTCCAATGGCTGCTGCGGGAGGTGGGGAGGGGGTGGAGCCCTGGAGACGGGCATGTTCCCAGAGGACGGGAGGGATAGAGAAGCATCATGGGATTGAATGGTAGAGGTGTGTTGGTGAACAGGACTGGTAAGGTGTTGCCTGAATTATGAATGGCTGTTTGAAGTGTGCCGATGAGGAGGGAAAAGGAGCTCTGATGGAGAGAGGAGCTCCTGGGAACATCAGATGGGTTCAAACTGACTCACTGGTACCAGACGTCCCCCTCTAAAAGCCCCCCCACAGGAAGTTCCTACAGGAGGTGGTTCTGAATACGCTGCCTGATGTCTGAGACGCTGTTTATGATAGTGTGGAGAAGATCTCAGCCTTAAACTCCATTCATGGTGGAGGGATACATGCTGCAGGGCGCTGTGAGGTCAAATAGTCCCCCAAAGGAACTTAGTATTTCCAGGTTTTCCAGATTTTCATCATCAACATTCCATACACACTCAGAAGACACGTGTAGGTTCACTGGTGGTTCTAGATAGTCAGACTTTGTATGGGGCTTCAGACCTCTTGCTGTCTCCTGCTCTTCGTACTCTGAGGACCCTGAATGACTTTGCTGTGTGTGTTGGATTAGTGCTCAGCTCTGTAATTAACCAGCTCAAAAACACACACTCACATCTGCCAGGTGTTCAGGTCAAGAGCACCTGGACCTTGAGAAGTGCACCACAGCCCAGCCCTCACACTGCATTCTGTGCTCAGGGTAACCAGGACGTTTAAACCATGGAACAGGTAAAGGTGGACCTCCACAGATTCTTCATCACTGAGATCATAAACCAAATGTTTCAGCATGCACTGAGACACTAGCAACAATCTGAAATCCCATAGCAACCATCTGGAATACCAGAGCAGTTGCGTGTCAGCACTCTATCCTAGTGAGCTTCAGCTGGCTGTCGTTTCGCCTCCGCAGGACAGTCCCTGCTCCGGTTCGGGGTCGCAGTGTCTCCGTCCTCTGTGAACTGTAATTACAGCTAAGAACATTTCTGATTAGCATTTAGCTAGCGGAGCTAATTTAACATGACTGCAGTGATCAGCAAAGCTGCAGCTCCTCGCAGCCCATCTGAACGGAGAGGCAGAGCAGGATTACCCAACATTCCCAACACAGTGATTTGCCTCATCACACACTTCGTACACTCTCACTGTCTTTGTTTGCTGACCCGGTGTTGGAGAACCCTCCCTAGTCACCATGTCTCCAGAGCGCTGAGAGAGGGGGGGCGGGTCACTCTATTGAGCATGCCTCTGTTCAACATGCATCTCTATGGACCACCAGACAAAAGACCAGCTCACGCATGAGAGAGGCTGAGTGTGCTGAGAGCCCCTGAAAACACGGTGCGGACCTCCGCAACAGCTCACCTTGTCCATACGGTAGTAACTCGGAATGCTTCACTCTGCTGGAGTAGGACTGTCATGAAGGGACAACCTTACAGTGGAACATCAGAAGGGACAGGTCTCCTGGGTCCGGTAAAGCTCAGCAGGGTTCTCCTCAAACCCCAGCAGAGCGGTAGAGGGAAGAACCTACAGCTGAACCTTTAAACCCTGCTAAAGCAGGTCCTGATGGGATTCCTCATCCTCCTGCTGACTCACATCGGAATATCAATAAGGTATCGGGCTTAGGGTAGATGTAGGGGTTAGGGGTTAGTGTGGATGTAGGGGTTAGGGGTTAGTGTGGATGTAGGGGTTGGGGCTAGTGTAGATGTAGGGGTTAGGGGTTAGTGTAGATGTAGGGGTTAGTGTAGATGTAGGGGTTGGGGTTAGTGTAGATGTAGGTGTTGGGGTTAGTGTAGATGTAGGGGTTGGGGTTAGTGTGGATGTAGGGGTTAGGGGTTAGTGTGGATGTAGGGGTTGGGGTTAGTGTGGATGTAGGGGTTAGGGGTTAGTGTAGATGTAGGGATTAGGGGTTAGTGTAGGTGTAGGGGTTGGGATTAGTGTGGATGTAGGGGTTAGGGGTTAGTGTAGGGGTTGGGATTAGTGTAGGTGTAGGGGTTAGGGTTTAGTGTAGATGTAGGGGTTAGTGTAGATGTAGGGGTTAGGGTTTAGTGTAGATGTAGGGGTTAGTGTAGATGTAGGGGTTAGGGGTTAGTGTAGATGTAGGGATTAGTGTAGATGTAGGGGTTAGGGGTTAGTGTAGATGTAGGGGTTAGGGGTTAGTGTAGATGTAGGGGTTAAGGGTAAGTGTAGATGTAGGGGTTAGGGGTTAGTGTAGGTGTAGGGGTTAGGGGTTAGGGGTTAGTGTAGATGTAGGGGTTAGTGTAGGTGTAGGGGTTGGGGTTAGTGTAGATGTAGGGGTTGGGGTTAGAATAGATGAAGGGGTTAGGCGTTAGAGTAGAAGTAGGGGTTAGGGGTTAGTGTAGGTGTAGGGGTTAGGGGTTAGTGTAGATGTAGGGGTTAGGGGTTAGTGTAGATGTAGGGGTTAGGGGTTAGTGTAGATGTAGGGGTTGGGGTTAGTGTAGATGTAGGGGTTAGTGTAGGTGTAGGGGTTGGGGTTAGTGTAGATGTAGGGGTTAGGGGTTAGTGTAGATGTAGGGGTTAGGGGTTAGTGTAGGTGTAGGGGTTAGGGGTTAGTGTAGGTGTAGGGGTTAGGGGTTAGTGTAGATGTAGGGGTTAGGGGTTAGTGTGGATGTAGGGGTTAGAGGTTAGTGTAGATGTAGGGGTTAGGGGTTAGTGTAGATGTAGGGGTTAGGGGTTAGTGTAGGTGTAGGGGTTAGTGTAGGTGTAGGGGTTGGGGTTAGTGTAGATGTAGGGGTTAGTGTGGATGTAGGGGTTAGAGGTTAGTGTAGATGTAGGGGTTAGGGGTTAGTGTAGATGTAGGGGTTGGGGTTAGTGTAGATGTAGGGGTTAGTGTAGATGTAGGGGTTGGGGTTAGTGTAGATGTAGGGGTTAGGGGTTAGTGTAGATGTAGGGGTTAGGGTTTAGTGTAGGTGTAGGGGTTAGGGGTTAGTGTAGGTGTAGGGGTTAGTGTAGATGTAGGGGTTAGGGGTTAGTGTGGATGTAGGGGTTAGAGGTTAGTGTAGATGTAGGGATTAGGGGTTAGTGTAGATGTAGGGGTTAGGGGTTAGTGTAGGTGTAGGTGTAGGGGTTGGGGTTAGTGTGGATGTAGGGGTTAGGGGTTAGTGTAGGTGTAGGGGTTAGGGGTTAGTGTAGATGTAGGGGTTAGGGGTTTAGTGTAGATGTAGGGGTTAGGGGTTAGTGTAGATGTAGGGGTTAGGGGTTAGTGTAGATGTAGGGGTTGGGGTTAGTGTAGATGTAGGGGTTAGGGGTTAGTGTAGATGTAGGGGTTAGGGGTTAGTGTAGATGTAGGGGTTAGGGGTTAGTGTAGATGTAGGGGTTGGGGTTAGTGTAGATGTAGGGGTTAGTGTAGGTGTAGGGGTTAGGGGTTAGTGTAGATGTAGGGGTTAGGGGTTAGTGTAGATGTAGGGGTTAGGGGTTAGTGTAGATGTAGGGGTTAGGGGCTAGTGTAGATGTAGGGGTTAGGAGTTAGCGTAGATGTAGGTGTTGGGGTTAGTGTAGATGTAGGGGTTAGGGGTAGGTGTAGATGTAGGGGTTAGGGGTTAGTGTAGATGTAGGGGTTGGGGTTAGTGTAGATGTAGGGGTTAGGGGTTAGTGTAGATGTAGGGGTTAGGGGTTAGCGTAGATGTAGATGTTGGGGGTTTAGTGGAGACGTAGGGGTTAGGGGTTAGAGTAGGTATAAGTGTTAGGGGTTAGTGTAGATGTAGAGGTTAGGGGTAGGTGTAGATGTAGGGGTTAGGGGTTAGTGTGGATGTAGGGATTAGTGTAGATGTAGGGGTTAGGGGTTAGTGTAGATGTAGGGGTTAGGGGTTAGTGTAGATGTAGGGGTTAGGGGTTAGTGTAGATGTAGGGGTTAGGGGTTAGTGTAGATGTAGGGGTTAGGGGTTAGTGTAGGTGTAGGGATTAGGGGTTAGTGTAGATGTAGGGGTTAGGGGTTAGTGTAGATGTAGGGGTTAGGGGTTAGTGTAGATGTAGGGGTTAGGGGTTAGTGTAGGTGTAGGGGTTAGTGTAGATGTAGGGGTTGGGGTTAGTGTAGATGTAGGGGTTAGGGGTTAGTGTAGATGTAGGGGTTGGGGTTAGTGTGGATGTAGGGGTTTGGGTTAGTGTGGATGTAGGGGTTAGGGGTTAGTGTAGATGTAGGGGTTAGGGATTAGTGTAGATGTAGGGGTTAGGGGTTAGTGTAGATGTAGGGGTTAGGGGTAAGTGTAGATGTAGGGGTTAGGGGTTAGCGTAGATGTAGGTGTTGGGGTTAGTGTAGATGTAGGGGTTAGGGGTTAGTGTAGGTGTAGGGGTTAGGGGTTAGTGTAGATGTAGGGGTTAGGGGTAGGTGTAGATGTAGGGGTTAGGGGTTAGTGTGGATGTAGGGATTAGTGTAGATGTAGGGGTTAGGGGTTAGTGTAGATGTAGGGGTTAGGGGTTAGTGTAGATGTAGGGGTTAGGGGTTAGTGTAGATGTAGGGGTTAGGGGTTAGTGTAGGTGTAGGGGTTAGGGGTTAGTGTAGATGTAGGGGTTGGGGTTAGTGTAGATGTAGGGGTTAGGGGTTAGTGTAGATGTAGGGGTTAGGGGTTAGTGTAGGTGTAGGGGTTAGGGGTTAGTGTAGATGTAGGGGTTGGGGTTAGTGTAGATGTAGGGGTTAGGGGTTAGTGTAGATGTAGGGGTTGGGGTTAGTGTGGATGTAGGGGTTGGGGTTAGTGTGGATGTAGGGGTTAGGGGTTAGTGTAGATGTAGGGGTTAGGGATTAGTGTAGATGTAGGGGTTAGGGGTTAGTGTAGATGTAGGGGTTAGGGGTAAGTGTAGATGTAGGGGTTAGGGGTTAGTGTAGGTGTAGGGGTTGGGGTTATTGTGGATGTAGGGCGGGTTATACTCTGTACACTTCCTGTTTGGGTGTTGCCCCCTCTCACACCCTCCCACCAGTGCCCCTCCCACCCTACAGCCGGGCTTCTGAAGTTCCTCTGCGGTTCTCGGGCCCGCTGCCAAGCCCACCCCATATCTGCCATGCAAATGAGGCGCCGGCTGCTGCTGTGGTGACATTCTGAGGCCTCTGTGTCCCGCGACACACTGCTTCCGCACCACCTCGGCTCCTTACAGCCATCTAATTAAAACACTAGACCCCCCCACCACACGCTCTCTCCCCCACTCCCACACGCTCCCCATTCCAGAGCAGGAATGATTATTGGGAATTTAATGGGGAGATTTCTGTGTCCCAGGCCATCTGTGTCTCGGGAAGGGCTGAGAATTTTGGGGAGGGTGGCGCCGTTTTCCCCACGATCATTACTCAGGGCCACAGCCGGAGGAGACCCGGAGCACTAAATCAGCGTTACGAGGGAACAACATTCCTCACCCTTAATCACCCGGACGGATATTAACCGGCTATTTATTTACTGATCTCTCTGAGGGACTCCTGTTTACCCACGGGTCCTGACCAGGGATCTGGACATCAGTGTGTCCACTATGGAGTTTATCCATGTCCTTCAGGAATTCCCACCAAGATCAAATAATCCCTTCACAGGAGAGACCTAGCCAGGAGAGCAGTCCTACAGACTCAGCGCATATGACAACACAACACACGCGATATTAAATCTGGATGTCTGTTCAGCTTTAATGCTCCACCCACAAATGGCATCTTCATAGTAACCGTAGCTACATGGGAGAACCTTTAAAGAACATGGCACCTGGGTGAAACCTCCAGCATGAGGAGACGTGAGCCCACTGTTCTGGTCTCTCGGGTACAGTTGCTACATAAGCTTCCTTCTAAAGACGCTTCCAAACTCCGGCTAACAAAAACCAGCCGGCATGCTAATGTTGCTCAGTTACCCAACACTGACACCGGAATCTGTCCCAACACGGTCACATTCAGACCAAGCTAATCATCCACATCCAGAACTGTGCGCCCCCTGGAGGAACCTAGTGACTGTGCAGCTTGAGCTTGCTACCCTCTGCTATAGGACGTTGCCAAGGTGCACCAGGTGGTTGCTAAAGTGTGACCCTCTATGTAGAGTCTGGTACCTAGACTGCTGCAGGAACGGAAGATTCAACTGACGCACAAAACGACCAATCAGCAGCTGCTATCCAGCATGGCATATAGAAGGAGCCCCTCTAGAAACACAGAGGTGCAGGATGGGCGGAGCTTCTGTGGCTGAGAGTGTTCTCCAGGCTGAACTTACCTGGAACAACTTAACTTTGATTCCTGTCCAGATCAGAACCACACACGGAGTGTGTATACATGTGGAAGTGTGGATAGCCAATCAGGGGTTGGAGGACTGTCCACAAACTTATGGCCATATAGTGCATGTAGGATAGCTGTGTTAGCCCCCCTCTCTGTTTTGGTTGATTGACTACATGAGCATGTCCGGGTACACACCAACCTCCACACCAAACAAAGGCCTGAGGAACAACTACACCCTCCCCCTAGACTCTCCCTCTCACACGCTGGCATCACCCTCAGACACCTGGCACCGTGCCCACAGACCACCACTACCTGACCCCTGCAGAGACCTGACTGGATCAGACCTCAGTATACCCTCCGAAGACCCCCAGACTGATCTACATGACTGCAGAGGGAATCCGGGGGTTCTTCAGGGTTCCTGATTAAACACCATCGTTCTGTTCTATGTGGAATTCCCTGCAGGGTGGCGATAGCAGAACCCTGTAGCTGCTATACAGAACCCTTTCCAGGTACAGGGTCTACACAGAAGTCACCAGGCAAAGAACCGGGTTCCTTTGAGAGTTGGTAGCTCTTTATAGACACACTGTCATTACTGGAGAACCCTAAAGAACCTGAGAACCTGTTTAGTAGGCAGTGCAGTAAGGCCTGTACCGGTACGGTGTGTTTCAGGCCACTGTTTATTATCAGTGTGTTTATTAATGATGGGTAGTGATTTATATGTATATACACACATATATAAACATATACATCTATATCTGTGTGTGTGTTATATATGTTGTATATATGTTATGTATGTGTATTATATGTGTTATGTATATATATATATATATATGTGAGTGTGTGTGTGTGTTATGTATGTGTTATATATATGTTATATGTGTGTTATGTGTGTGTTGTGTGTGTGTTATGTGTGTGTTGTGTGTGTGTTATGTATGTGTTGTGTGTATGTGTTGTGTGTGTGTTATGTATGTGTTGTGTGTGTGTTGTGTATGTGTGGTGTGTGTATGAGGCTCTAAGGCTGACGCGTCTCCCAGGACTGTAGGGTTGTAGGTACGGGTGATGCTGGTGGTGATGGAGCTGTATCCGGGACTGCTTCAGACCGAGGGTGTAATGAAGGTGTAGCGACCGGCGGGGTTGTGACCGTGTCGGTGTCGGTGTCGGTGTCCGTGTCCGCTCTCTTTATACTATTCCTATTTTCTTTAGCCGTCAACTCGGCGCTTTCATCATCAGATGCGCGCGCTAAAATATTATAATTACCAAATAAATAAATAAACAAGAACATACAGGATTTAGAGTAAGAATCCAGCCGCTTATTAACAAAGATCATTCACATCACACTGTAGATATAATAATAATAATAACCTTAATAATAACCTTATTAATAATAATAACCTTAATAATAATAATAACCTTAATAATAATAATAACCTTATTAATAATAATAATAACCTTATTAATAATAATAACAACCTTATTAATAATAATAATAATAACCTTAATAATAGTAATAATAACCTTATTAATAATAATAACCTTAATAATAATAATAACCTTATTAATAATAATAATAACCTTATTAATAATAATAACCTTAATAATAATAATAACCTTAATAATAATAATAACCTTATTATTAATAATAATAACCTTATTAATAATAATAATAACCTTAATAACAACAACAACAAATATGATAATAAGTAGAAAGAGTTAGGGGGTGAACGAACATGGGTTGGACTGAGCTGTAACGTGCTGAACGGGGCCCTAGTCATTCCCTATGGGAAAAAGTGGGATCGCTTCAAACAGCACAAGCATAAATCTACACTAGGGGTCTACAGCTGTGTGTTTGGTGGTTCTAGCTCGAAAACTGTGGGACGAGAAAAGTTTCGAAAAGTGAGCGTAGAATAATAATAATAACAATAATAATAATAATAATAATAAATAATAATAATAATAATAATAATAATAATAATAATAATAATAATGATAAATAATAATAATAATAATGATAAATAATAATAAATAATGATAATAATAAATAATAATAATAATAACAATAATAATAACAGTTATACTAGAAGTAATAATAATACAGTGATAATGTTTGTTGTTGTTGTTGTTGTTGTTGTTTGACTGTGTGTGTTGAATTATGAATGAACACAGGTAGAAGTCTTTTGATTTCATTGATCTGATCGACCTGTACCTGATTTATTGATCAGTAGCTCTAAATGATTAATAATGAAATATTAATAATGAGGCTAATAATAATAATAATAATAATGATGATGATGATGATGATGATGAGAGGTGTGTGTGAGTGTATTCAGCTCCTGCGGGTTTGGATCGAGACGAGCTAGAACATTCCATACAGCACAGAACTCACACCGCCAGCCGAACCCTTTATTACACATACAGAACCTCACACCAGATCCGTCTTAATGAGCGCTCAATCGATCGATCAGTCACCAATAGATAATCAATAAATAAATAAATCAATAAATAAATAAATAAATAATTCTGAGCGCGCGGAGGAGAATAAAGGGGAGCTGAATGCGGGAGGTGTATTTCCTCTGAGCGGAGAGACTCTTATTATATATCCAGTAACGGAAACAGATTATAATCCAGATTATTCTGCAGCTCTTCCCTTTAACCTCACCAGATCTAATAACTCCCTCATTATTAATTAATCAGTACATTAATAATCACACTCCGACCCGTAACCGGTACCGACCCGGATCCGCTTCCCTTATTACCGATCACTTTCACCATCAGAGAATCAATAACTTCAATAACCCCAATCAATAAGCGCCCGGACACGCGGGAGATTAATCAGCGACTGAAGTCTGAACGGCGAATAATCGTTCATTAAGATGAAAGAGTTTACACTGGAGAGATAATCGAATATTAATTCTGATGATTATTTAATATCGGAGGGTTACTGACCTACACGCGTCCGGACATCAGGATTAAACCAGGATTAAATTAAACCTTATCTATAATCCTAATCCGCCGCCCTGCAGGACCGCCCCCGGGATTACCTGTCTGAGTGGGAACACGGGAATGTTATTACTGTTCCCGGAGGGAATTAGGATTTAACCTTTAACCTTAAAACCGCGAAAACGAATCCTGGATTAGGATATTCCCTCTCCTGCGATTAGAAAACACCAGTTACAGTTCAAATACAGCGCTAATAGCAAAAACCAGCAATTAACTAATTAACGAGCGATCAGAGACACATCTCAGGTTAACGCTTTGATCTTAACGAACACGGTTAATTCGAAGTGTTTGTTTATTCGGAAGGAAACCGGTTTGATCCGGGTCTCTGCAGTGTGGGAGGCGTGCGGGCTCCAGATCCCGCCCTGCTGTCGATCTTTCTGGGTGTTCAGGTGAGCCCGGGTTCAGCTGTGGAAGCTGGTGTTGAGCTCATCCGGGCTCTGGAAGTTCTGCTGCAGGTGCAGCTCGTAAGGAAAGTGCGTGAGCGCGCCACTGTGCGTGTACTGGGAGTCTTTGGCGCGCGCCGCCGCCGCCGCCGCCGCCTCGTGCTCCCGCGTCCTGAAGGAGAAGATGCCGTCGTAGCTGAGGGGGGGCTCGAGTCGCGGGCCGCAGCTGCTGAGCTCGAACCCGCCGCCGTGCTCGTACGAGGAGGAGGAGCAGTAGCCGAAGGGTCGGAGCGGCTTGGCGCCGTCCATGCTCCCAGTAACCGCACCCGCGTGGTGGGCGTGGCTGATGGGCGTGGGCCCGAAGGCCGCGTCGTAGTGCGCCTCTCCTGCTCCGCCGCCGTGGTCCGCGAGGAAGCGCGGGGCGTTGAGCTGCAGGCACCCGGCCACCAGGTTGGTGGTGGGCTGCGAAAGGCCCGAGCACAGCGTGCGCGCGAACGCCAGGAGGTCGGGCCGCGTGCCCGCTCGCAGCGTCTCCGATAGGGCCCGGATGTAGTTCCTGGCCAAGCGCAGCGTTTCGATCTTGGACAGCTTCTGCGTCTTGGAGTGGCACGGCACCACGCGCCGCAGGCTCTCCAGCGCGCTGTTCAGGCCGTGCATGCGCGAGCGCTCACGCGCGTTCGCCTCCTGACGCCGCGCGTGTGTCCGCTCCGTGCCACCAGACCCGCTTCCTCCTCCTGCTGTCCCTCCCCCTCCTCCTCTCCTCCGCCGTGCTCCTCTCCTCCCGTCCCGCTCCTCTTCCTCATCCTCCTCCTCCTCCGTCGTCTCCTTCGACCCCAGTGTGGACGCGCCGAACCGGAGCTCGCGCGTGGCGTCCGCTTCTTCAAACGGGACGGTGAGCATCGTTCCTGCATCATCAACATCATCATCAACGACAACAACAACAACAACAACAATGATAACAATAAACAACAGCCTTCTGTCTGTCTGTCTGTCTGTCTGTCTGTATCGGTCTGTCTGTCTGTCTGTCTGTCTGTATCGGTCTGTCTGTCTGTCTGTCTGTACTCAAAATAAAGGTTCTAAGGGATGATGCCTCTGAAGAACCACACTAGACAATTTTATTAACAAAAATTATTGACAATTTTTAATAATTAAAGGTTCCCCCTAGAACTCTTCATTAAGGTCAGGACACATCTGAAAAATCCCCAGAACAGTTTGGGTTCTTCAGAGCAATGGCAACTACTTCTGGTTCCCTCTAGAACCTTTAATTGTTCATTGGTTGTTTATTTGAAGAACCATTTATTAAAATGGGATGGGTCCTTATCAAGAACCCAACATAAACATTCCATAAATAAACGCCTCCTTTTTCTGTAAGGTCACAGTCTAGAACCATTAGAGAACTTTTATTTTAGTAAGGGTAATGGTTCTGTATAGAACAATAAAGACTGCATGGTGCAATGCTGAAAGGTTCTTCTACTGATGGAGAATGTGTTGTATATAGAACCTTTTTGAGAATTGCTCTATACAGAACTAGAACGTCATATAGAACCATTTACAACAAATTCTCCATCAGTCTGAAGAACCACGTCACCATGCGGAGTAACAATTCAGCATGCAAATGTTTCTCTCATGTTCCCGGTTCTACACTGAACTGCTGTCTTTACTGAAGAACCCCTGAAGAACCCAGTACGTATCTGCAGCCACATCAGACACAACAAAGGAGAAAGGCAATCTGTTCTGCGGGAGGACCGACAGAGACAGGAGGGACCGCAGCCTCCCGCAGCTACACTGCACACCGTGTATGATACAGACTGTATAGATTATAGAGGTATAGATTATAGACGGTATAGACTAAAGGCAGGCTGGATTATGGATTATTGATTATTGGTAACTCTGTATGATTGGTAGATGATCGTCTCTTACCTGATGGTGGTTCAGTGTTCAGCCTGCATGTTCTCAGCTTCAGCAGCAGATTCCATGTGACTGAGAGACCAGCAGATTCCTTTAACCTCTCACACGTGTACACACACGCATGCTCACTCACTCTCTCGCTCGCTCGCTCACTCACTCACTCACTCACTCACTCACTCACTCACTCACTCACTCACTCACTCACTCACTCACTCACTCACTCGCTCACTCACACACTCTCTCTCTCTCTCTCTCTCTCTCTCTCTCTCTCTCTCTCTCTCTCTCTCTCTCTCTCTCTCTCTCTCTCTCTCTCTCTCTCTCTCTCTCTCTCTCTCTCTCTCTCCCTCTCCCTCTCCCTCTCCCTCTCCCTCTCTCTCTCTCTCTCTATGTGCCAACCTGCCAGCTCTGGTACCCGCTGCCATCTGCCACTGACGTCTTGTGGCACTGCTGATCACGTGCCTGTGTGTCTCCAGGGACTTCTCCACTCCGCACCGATCATCTGGTGCAGTAACAAACAGAGAGAGAGAGAGTATAAGAGTGAGAGTGTGTAAGAGTGAGAGTGTGTAGGAGTGAGAGTGTGTAAGAGTGAGAGGGTGCAAGAGTGAGAGTGTGTAAGAGTGAGAGGGTGCAAG
>JAMWET010006391.1:0-5000 GCA_024036415.1 Prochilodus magdalenae | reverse complement strand
CCAGCACCTATACTGGTAGAGGGTCACTCCAACACGGTGTATATCCTGATAGATGATTTAGAACCACACAATATATTCGATCAGTATGGTGTATATGGTAGATATATATGCATATATATATAAGTCATAGTACGGTGTATATGGTAGATGGTACGGTGTATATGGTAGATGATGCGGTGTATATGGTCGATGGTATGGTGTATATGGTAGATGATGCGGTGTATATGGTACATAGTACGGTGTATATGGTAGATGATGCGGTGTATATGGTAGATAGAGTGTGGTTGGTATAATGGTAGATGGTACGGGTGTATATGAGGTAGATGGTATGGTGTATATAATGGGTAGATGATGCGGTGTATATATGTAGATGATGTACACAGTGTATATGGTAGTATGACAGTGCGGGATATATGTGTACCGATGGTAGGTGTATAGGGTAGATGGTATGATGTTGTATGGTGTATATGGTACATAGTACGGTGTATATGGTAGATGATGCAGTGTATATGGCAGATGGTACAGTGTATATGGTACATAGTACGGTGTATATGGTAGATGGTATGGTGTATATGGTAGATGGTACGGTGTATATGGTAGATGATGCAGTGTATATGGTAGATGGTACAGTGTATATGGTACATAGTACGGTGTATATGGTAGATGGTATGGTGCAGACATGGGAACAAGTCACTAAGTTGCAAGTAACAAGTAAGTCTCAAGTCTTAACAATCAAGTCCCAAGTCAATACAAGCAAGTCTCAAGTCAAGTCCCAAGTCTTAAACTTCGAGTCCTAGTCAAGTCACCAGATGTCATTTCAATATTTCACATAACTGATGCAGCTGATTCATAGTATATTAAACTGACATAATCATAAATGTTTTTAAAGTTTGTATTTAGTATAACAAAAACAACTTGCATCATCTCAAACAGTTCAAACAACAAAGTGCTATTTTACTTAACAGGAACAAAGTAGTGCAAATCGTTAATTAAATAATTTGAGGATTAAATAAAAAATTGACTGTGCAAAGTACTGATAGATATGTACTTATCGCAGTATGGAAAAATGAACGTGACATTATACCACAGTTTACAGCAACAAAAAGTCAAGGTTTATGGATTAAAAAAAATTAGGAAAGGACAAGAATATCATATGATTCATGATATCATATGAGCTGTTTCAGTATGCTATAAATTTAGTACACAAAGTACACTACATCATTGTTTCTCAACCCTGGCCCTGGAGGCCCACTGCCCTGCACTTTTTATTGTTTTCCATTCTCCCAACACATCTGATCCAACTAATCACCTCATAGCCAGCCCATTACTGAGTTAAAATAGGTGAAGCAGAAAAAAACAGTAAAATGTGCAGGGCAGCGGGCCTCGAAGGCCAAGGTGGAGGAACACCACACCATAACGAAAGTAGTAGAACACATTCCACCTACAGAGAATTTTAATGACAATCACATTCTAAAACCCATAAGCGTTATTGATGGACCTGTACATGTAATATATATATCGTCGCCCGTTGCCAATGAAAAACATGTATCTCCATTTTTTGTCCATTTTGACTTTTATGCATAATTTGAAAACAGCGGCAGTCGTTTTTACACTGTGAGATCTACATGATGAATAGACCAACAGAAAACTGGCCCAAAATTGCTTAGAAAAATAGTTACGTCTGGTTCCATTGACTTTTGAAATGAATGATGTTTTTGGCCTCTCTTGTAAAGTTTGCCATTTTGGAGAGATACTTGTTTTTCCTTGGCACAGCAGACGATATATATATATATAAATATACACATATATATATATGCATAACAGCATGTGTGAACTGCTGTGTTTTGTTTACACTTTTCTGCTCTATGCTAATTCACCAACGTCGTCGAGGCTGAGATGCTGTGGTTCCTAAAACACTTTAATTTTCAGTAAAATCTCTCACAGTGAAACGGTGTGAGTGAGAGGGGGACGAACAGAGTAAACGCTTTGTTTACATTCGCTGTTGTTTTATTATTATGTCGCTACGTTTGCTAGCTGCTAACTCGCTAAACGCGAAAATATACAGACAGCACAGACTTACTGTTCTTTGTGCAGCCTCAAATGTCGAGTTTGAAGTGGTTGCACCTCCATCTGTGATCTTGACTCCACACGTGTCTTGCATACCGCAGTTTCTTCTTTTTATTTACTACATTATAATCTTTTTGTAGTTGAACAGGATTATTTTTGGGAGCATGTTTACTCGTCTTCTACCTGCGACGCACAAATTCAACACACTGGCGCCCCCCTCAAAGCTTCCGTGTGATTGGTGCTGTACGGTTACGGCTTTACTTGTTGCTAAGTTACGGATCATTTGGGGCTGAGAGCGGCTCAAGCTCCCTAGCGTTACAGCGCCATTTTAATATAAAATGACCAGTTACGTGATTCAGTTTACTTTATTCCATTATGTTAAAGTAGGGTTGTCAAGTCTTTTCGATCTTAAAAAAGCTCAAGTCCGATTCCAAGTCCAAGTCAGTAAAGGTAAAGTCTAAGTCAAGTCGCAAGTCTTTAGTAATGTTGTCGAGTCAAGTCACAAGTCATCAGTTTAGTGACTCGAGTCGGACTCGAGTCCAAGTCATGTGACTCGAGTCCACACGTCTGGTATGGTGTATATGGTAGATGGTATGGTGTATATGGTAGATGATGCGGTGTATATGGTAGATGGTACGGTGTATATGGTAGATGATGCAGTTTATATGATAGATGGTACGGTGTGTATGGTAGATGATGCGGTGTATATGGTAGATGGTACGGTGTATATGGTAGATTGTACAGTGTATATGGTAGATGATGCAGTTTATATGATAGATGGTACGGTGTGTATGGTAGATGATGCGGTGTATATGGTAGATGGTACGGTGTATATGGTAGATTGTACAGTGTATATGGTAGATGGTACATGTATATGGTAGATGGTACGGTGTGTATGGTAGATGATGCGGTGTATATGGTAGATGGTACGGTGTATATGGTAGATAGTACGGTGTATATGGTATATGATACGGTGTATATGGTAGATGATGTGGTGTATATGGTAGATGGTACAGTGTATATGGTAGATGATGCTGTGTATATGGTCGATGGTATGGTGTATATGGTAGATGATACGGTGTATATGGTAGATGGTATATGGGTAGAAAGAATTGGTATCTGGTAGATGGTGCAAATGGTACGGTGTATATGGGTAGAGATGGTATATGTAGATGGTCTGGTGTATATGGAGAATGGGGCTGTGTATGGTAGATGATACGGTGTATATGGTAGATGGTATGGTAGATGGTATGGTAGATGGTAGATGGTATGGTGTATATGGTAGATGGTGCAGATGGTACGGTGTATATGGTAGATGGTACGGTGAATATGGTAGATGGTATGGTGTATATGGTAGATGATGCGGTGTATATGGTAGATGGTACGGTGTATATGGTAGATGGTACGGTGTATATGGTAGATGGTATGGTGTATATGGTAGATGATGCGGTTTGAGGTAGGAACTGTGTATTGATGGTCTCGATGGTTAATGGTGTATATGGTAGATGTATGGTGTATATATGGTAGATGGTCTGAGGGTATGGTTTAGATGGTATGGTGAATATGGTAGATGGTAGGTTGAATATGGTAGCTGGTACGGTGAATATGGTAGATGGTACAGTGTATATGGTAGATGATGCGGTGTATATGGTCGATGGTATGGTGTATATGGTAGATGGTATGGTGTATATGGTAGATGGTACGGTGTATATGGTAGATGGTAGGTTGAATATGGTAGATGGTCGGTTGAATATGGTAGATGGTACGGTGTATATGGTAGATGGTACGGTGTATATGGTAGATGGTACAGTGTATATGGTACATAGTACGGTGTATATGATAGATGGTATGGTGTATATGGTAGATGGTACGGTGTATATGGTAGATGATGCAGTGTATATGGTAGATGATGCGGTGTATATGGTAGATGATTTGGTGTAATGATGGGAGGATGGTAGGTTGAATATGGTAGATGGGTAGGTTGTGAATATGGTAGATGGTGTAATCGGTGTATATGGTAGATGGTACACGGTGTATATGGTAGATGATGCGTGGTTATATGGTAGATGTAGATGTACTATGCGGTAGGTAGAGTGGGTACCGGTGGTATATGGTAGATTGGTACGGTGTATATGTAGTTTATGCGGTGTAGTATGGTAGAATGGTACGATGTATATGGTAGATGAAGCGGTTGTATATGGTATGATGGAGTAAGGTTGTATATGGTAGATAGAGACGGTGTATATGGGTAGATGTGTACGTGTAATATGGTAGATGTTAAGGTTGTTACTATGGTAGATGGTAGGTTGTAATATGGTAAGATGGTAGTGTATACACCTGGTGAGGTGAGTGGTGGTAATATGGTAGACTCATGGTAGGCGGTGTATATGGTAGCATGGTCATACGGTTGTATATGGTAGATGTAGCGGTGTATATGTTAAGATGGTACAGTCCTGGTATCATGGGTAGTTATATACGGTTAGATGAGTTGCGTGGTACGTGTATATGGTAGATGGTAGGTTTGAACTATGGTAGATGAGTACGGTGTAATATGGTAGATGGTACGGGTAATGGTAAGATGGTAGATTTCTGTGGTGTAGATGGTCACTATGGTAAGGTTAATCTGGTAGATGGAGTGTTAATATGGTAGATGGTACAGCAGTATCCATGGTATGGTGGATGTTAACATACAAATTGGATCTATGGATAGTTTAATAACACGGTAGTATGGTATATGTGTATATGGTTATGGTAACTTGTATATGGTAGATGAGTAGGTTGAATGGTTAGGTGTAGGTTGATATGGTAGATGGTGTTAGTCTGTGTGTATATGGTAGATGGTACGGTTGTATATGGTAGATTGATGTGGTGTTATATGGTAGATGGTAGGTGTAGGTTGAATTATGGTAGAGGAAGGTTTGATATGGTAGATG
>JAMWET010006390.1:87500-94487 GCA_024036415.1 Prochilodus magdalenae | reverse complement strand
TTCCTGGACATTATCCTGCCAAGAAGAATGGACCTTAAAACTCCTCTGACCACTGCGTTGCAGGCACTTGAAGTTGTGTTCATTCCCCCCAAGACCACACACTGACGCTTTTTCTGTATTGGTTCCCGCCAAAAGGACACGGCCTCCACCCACCTACACCAACTAATAAATGATGCTGGTCTAAAACCAGGTGTTTGTTTCATTGTCCAACCCCCTGTACCTACAAGCTTGCCTCCATTACCAACATGTAGGACAAACTTGCTTCAGTGTCTTGGTAGTAAAACCCAAAAATTCCGCATGCCTAACTTAAACCCCCCCCCCCCCCAAACAAGAATCCTTTAATAGCTTTTAAAGCCATTCAGAAAAGGCTGCCCCAACAAGCTTTTTATCTACATGACTAGAAGGGAAAGAATCCACCCCTTAGAAGAGGTTTGCTTAAACCCACCCTGTTTCAGGCACGCACAACATGCACCTTCCAGCCAGCCCGGCTCTCATACCGACGTACGTCAGCAACTTTACACGCGATATGCCGTCCAAGTTCCAGGACTACAGCTCCAACACAGCTTCGTGGTAATCAACGGGGCCGGCAGGGGCACCCATATTTGCGGCCAGAACCCCTTCACATATATGCCTTTTTTGTGTCACTTCAGCCCCCCTCCCCCCCCCGTCCTATTAAACTTAAGAAGCCAGGAAACGACAGACACATCGCCTCCCGCAGTAAACTTCGGCTCTCAACAAACAAAAGGAAGCAGCGCTTAGCCCCGAGCACGCTAGCGTCGTGTAATATACACTGGCCGCTAAGGTAGTGACCAACCACACCAGCGAGACACAGAGAGCGAACAGGAGGGTGGTGCGTGAGAGAGAGCCTGTCCTCCTCAACTAGGTGGTTGCCAAGGCCAAAAGTGACAGGTGACAGCCCAGGACAGCCTCTGCCGGTTACACTCTCTGCTGTTTGGCCAGCCCTAAACAACAACCTCCGCCTAATGCCCACAAACGACACGACCAGCATACACGCGAGAGAACTCCGAACAGGTTCACTGACGTTAACTGGATTAAAACTCACCAGGACGAACCATGCGTCCAGCAAGATACAGGCGACCGTGAAACAACCAACAAAACGGTGGGGGGGGGGGAAAGCGGAGAGGCGGGAAGAAGGGAGCAATGCGGGATACAGTGCTCAGACGACGTCAAATGACATAAAGAACTCCAGAGTTGGGGGGGAAGGGAGTAGAGAGAATAGATCAGGAGACTCACGACAGCCGTAACTCTTGAGGAATGCGTGAAGACGGAGCCCAGAGGTGCGCGAGGAGACAGTCAGGTCGAAGAGTGCGGGGGCGGCGATACGGGGTATAGATGAGAGGATGAACGGTAGCGCCCGAGGAGGAAGAAGCTAGTGGGGGCGAGACACGGACAGAGGTAGGGGACCACGTATCCGGAGAGAATGAAGAGACCACAGTCTACGGTCGAGTATCAGGCCGGGTGGGTGAACGGCCCCGAGCGAACCCGTAGTTGGGGAAGTGAAGGACGAATAAGGGCCCCAATGAGGCTATGACTAGCGAGATTCGGCTTAGCTACTGATCAGAATGTGTGAGCTTCCTGCATGGAGTCGGGGTTGGAAGCGAAGAGACTGCGCGGAGAACCGAGGGTGGAGGAGGCCGCCTCCGTGGAACGGATAGGGCTCGACCCGATTATCCTCCGACGCCATCCTCGCGGATTCGATGTAGACCCTCTGGGATAATTGGAAGGTGGAGTGGACATGAGAAGGCGATGAGACGCGAGTAGGAATCCTAGATGTACGGACTCCCGGCCTCAGACAGAGAGAATTGTTGGAGGTTTTGTGAGAGAAGTGCTAACACTAGGGTGCGACACTGCCTTGAGTGGAGAGGGATGGAAAATGATAGTAGAGTGAAGCAAGAGGAAACGAAACAGGCTACGACGCAATTTGGAAAGAGAGTGAAAGGTTCCGATTGAGATATTCCTGTCGGTTTATGATGCATCGAGGAAAGGTCAGATGGAGATAGAACTAGAGAGAGACTGGAACGTACACCAAGAGCATCGATACCAGCACCGATGAGACCGGGCGTGGAGACGAGTCCCGGCCCAAACTCGCCTCGTGAGGAGCTTCCACCCTGAGATGGATGGAGGGGAGACATGGGACGGCGGGAAATGAGACAGCAGCCCGAGGCATGTTTCTTGTTGAAACATCTAGAAGACGAGACCGGACCTAATCCAGCGGACGACCTGGTGGGACGGCGGCGAGAGGACAGAGAGAAAGGAGACAGGAGACACGAGAGAATCCCCGAAGAGAGGACAGAAGAGGAGACAGAGAGCATGTCAGATTTGTGACCGAGACGGCAACGTTGAGCCCCGAATAATGCGAGATACAACCGAGGAGATAGGGGGGGGAAAACAGACGACCACGAGAGAGAAAAGAACATTCCCTCAGTCATTGCACCCCCCAGCCCGTACAACAAACATTCCTCTAGCCCCAGGTCTACCTGAGTTCCGCACAGCCGGCCCGGTCTTGGCCGTCCTCGGAGAGTTTCTTTATTTTCCTCCGTACTTTCTCGCATGTCGTGACGGTTCTGTTCACATTCCTCTTCGCGGTGTCGTGACCCGCGCACAGTTATTTCAATCTGGCAGGGTAAATTTGGCGGCGCGCGGGAAGTGCCAGAATAAATTAGCGCTCCGGCGTTTTGGTTAAATAATTGGAAACATAAAGCACCCACCCCACAACACCATCTCTGTCAGAGGGGTAAGAAGGTGCATGGAAAAAAAAAAAGACAGGAAAAAAAATAAAAAAAAAGAAGGGAATAAAAAAAAAAAAGGAAAAAGATGGAAAACAAGAAAAAAGACAAAAAAAAAAAAAAAAAAAGGAAAATAAACACAAAAAAAAAAGCCGAAGCTTAACCTCTGAAGCGCAAGGCCAACCAAAATCCATCGTCCAGATTAAATGGAGTCCTCTCCACCCCCCCGTTTTATTTATTCTCACCCACTCCTCTGAACGGGAAACACCTGCGGTGTGGCAAGTCCGTCCCGTCGTATGTCTTCTCCGCGGCGCCGATTCCATCTTTCGTTCTCCAAAACACCCTTGACGGAGCCTTGCCACGTTTTTTTTTTAGCTACCGCAAAATTCCTCATTTTAATTTCTTACATGATGCGCCCCCCGCTTTTTTTGGCTTCTGTTGGAATTCGCGCATTTTTTTTCACAGTATCTGCTTTCCTGTACTTGAATTTGCCTCCAAAACCACAAATAGAATTGCAATTTTACAATCAGACTCCCTTTATAAAGGCTTAATTAATAACTATTCATTAGGAATAGGCATTTAATAAGCAGTTATAACACTTTAATAACAGATCCATGATAAAGATTATGGTTCTAATGCTGAATAAAGATCAAGAACCAGCATCACTTTAGGTTTAACAGTATAAAGGGATTAGTATCGACTTAAAAGCTTTTATTTAGGAATTAAAACAGATTATTATTGTTTATTAAAATGCTAAATGTAATTCTGTCATAACAGCTTGTTATGAATTCCTGAGGTGTTTAAAACTTTCATTTGTGTGTCATAACTGCTCATAACTGCTCATTAAACATTTTAAGATGTTATTAGATGTTATAACAGCTTATATATGATTTTTAAGCTGTTTAAATCTTTAAAGAATGAAGATATAACAACTTTGTAAAGATGATATTTTTGTTTGAAGCTTTTATTTATGTGTTATAACTAATTCTTCATGGTTTTTAAGATGGTTAAGGCTTTTAAGTGTTATAGCTGCTCATTAACACTTGTATTAATATTGTATTAATATGGAATTGTATTAATATGTTATTACAGTTAGGTGTTATACCTGTGTTATTGCTGTGTTGTGGCTGTTATACCTGTGCAATTGCTGTGTTATAGGTGTTATACCTGTGTTATGGCTGTGTTATAGGTGTTTTACCTGTGTTATTACTGCGTCATAGGTGTTATACCTATGTAATAGGTATTATGCCTGTGTAATTGCTGTGTTATAGCTGTTATACCTGTGAATTGCTGTGCTATAGGTGTTATACCTGTGTTATGGCTGTGTTATAGGTGTTATACGTATGTAATAGGTATTATACCTGTGTTATGGCTGTGTTATAGGTGTTATACGTATGTAATAGGTATTATACCTGTGTTATGGCTGTGTTATAGGTGTTATACGTATGTAATAGGTGTTATACCTGTGTTATGGCTGTGTTATAGGTGTTTTACCTGTGTTATTACTGTGTTATAGGTGCTATACCTATGTTATAGGTATTATACCTGTGTAATTGCTGTGTTATAGCTGTCTAATAGGCGTTATAGGAGCATATTAATGAGTTTTAAGTGGAAACAAACCGTTTAGTAGCTCAGCTCCGTCAGTGTATCATCACAGTTGGGGGACGTTATCATTTAGAACAGCAGCTGTGCAGGTGAGGTTAATGGAAAGGGGTTTAATGTGAAGCCGTGTTGGGAGCGTGTTCTTCCTCATACAGGCGGTAGACGTTGGGAAATTAGGACAAGAAATAAAAGCTGGTATACAGGGTCTTACAGAGTCTCCTCAGTCTGTGAGGTCACTCCCTGAAAGGAGCTGTCTGGAGAGCAATGTTGAGTACAGTGCTGGTGTACAGTAACTCAGTAAGTGTAATGTGTTAGTGTGCTGTAAGTAGTGTGTCGGTGTACAGTAACTCAGTAAGTGTAATGTGTTAGTGTGTTGTAAGTAGTGTGTCTGTGTACAGTAACTCAGTAAGTGTAATGTGTTAGTGTGGTGTAAGTAGTGTGTCGGTGTACAGTAACTCAGTAAGTGTAATGTGTTAGTGTGCTGTAAGTAGTGTGTCGGTGTACAGTAACTCAGTAAGTGTAATGTGTTAGTGTGTTGTAAGTAGTGTGTCGGTGTACAGTAACTCAGTAAGTGTAATGTGTTAGTGTGTTGTAAGTAGTGTGTCGGTGTACAGTAACTCAGTAAGTGTAATGTGTTAGTGTGTTGTAAGTAGTGTGTCGGTGTACAGTGACTCAGTAAGTGTAATGTGTTAGTGTGCTGTAAGTAGTGTGTCGGTGTACAGTAACTCAGTAAGTGTAATGTGTTAGTGTACTGTAAGTAGCGTGTCGGTGTACAGTAACTCAGTAAGTGTAATGTGTTAGTGTGCTGTAAGTAGTGTGTCTGTGTACGGTAACTCAGTAAGTGTAATGTGTTAGTGTGCTGTAAGTAAGTTGTGGTCTGTAGTGTGTTGGTGTACGGTAACTCAGTAAGTGTAATGTGTTAGTGTGCTGTAAGTAGCGTGTTGGTGGACAGTAACTCAGTAAGTGTAATGTGTTAGTGTGCTGTAAGTAGTGTGTTGGTGTACAGTAACTCAGTAAGTGTAATGTGTTAGTGTACTGTAAGTAGTGTGTTGGTGTACAGTAACTCAGTAAGTGTAATGTGTTAGTGTGGACTGTAAGTAGTTGTGTGGGTGTACACAGTAAACTCAGTAAGTGTAATGTGTTAGTGTACTGTAAGTAGTGTGTTGGTGTACAGTAACTCAGTCAGTGTAATGTGTTAGTGTGCTGTAAGTAGTGTGTCGGTGTACAGTAACTCAGTAAGTGTAATGTGTTAGTGTGCTGTAAGTAGTGTGTCGGTGTACAGTAACTCAGTAAGTGTAATGTGTTAGTGTGCTGTAAGTAGCGTGTTGGTGTACAGTAACTCAGTAAGTGTAATGTGTTAGTGTGCTGTAAGTAGTGTGTTGGTGTACAGTAACTCAGTAAGTGTAATGTGTTAGTGTGCTGTAAGTACCGTGTTGGTGTACAGTAAGTAGGTGTAGCTGCTCCTCCCGGTGTAGTTACGCGGTGCCTCCCGGTTGACTCTACGGTAGGTGCTGTGCTGTGGTTGTACTGCAGTGACACAAAGTGACACATGCCTTGTGTTTTTGACCTCTCCCATGCTCTGGTCATGATGTCACCGGACTTTGTGTTAAGGTTGTTTTGTTCACGGACCTCGCTGGGAAGCCGGATGAGAAGTAAGGCCTTGGAAGAGCACTTAGAGCGGTCGGTCCTCCGTTAGCAGCGCTGTTTCCGGCCACCTCTACATAGGGGTTTTATTCAGAAAACATTGTCCTTGTTGCCCGACAGGCGACAAACGGTTACGAAGTCTAGAGGAGAATTAACTTACGACCTTTCATATAGGACAAAGTTGAAAGTTGGAAGATTGTTCCAGAGAAGCTTGCCACGATTGATTGAATGATTTTCAAAGGATAAAGGAAGAATAGCGAGGAGAAGCCGAGAAGCGAGATACGCTCTTGCAAGTAAGAGTATGTGTGAAGCCACAAAGGCCTGCCTGGCTGACTGGGAAATGAGCGAAGCTGTCAAGTGTGGACAGGAACTTCTGGAAGGTGGCTATAAGTCAAAGTGAAAGAGGCTACGGGGCATAGAATGAAAGCAAGAGAATCAATAGACATCCGTATCTTAGAGTTAGCCAAATATTCCAGGGAGGTGGGGGCCGGGATAACAAAAAGGAAGGAAAGCTAACTCATCTAAGAGCGGAGAGCGACTAACCTCTATATCTCTTTTATCGTCAAATTTAACCTACACAACAATCCGCACGCCGCTCTCGCTTTATGATGACTCGCGTCTCTCCGGCGGCTTTGATGTGGAAATGAGCCAAGCGCCCTCCCCCTCTCCCACTTCTTCCCATGGTGGATAGCGCGAGCCAGAGCGTGTTTACATAACGCGCGCCGTTCCGAGCCAGAGGGAGGCAGAGTGCCAGTGCTGCCAGGAGAGGCCCGATAGATCTAACCGTCTGATCTGCGCTTAGCCATGGGCGCTACGAGGCGGAGGGGAGCGCCCAGGAATACATTATCCACTCTGGGAATGCTAAAAAGTGGGGGGGGGAAGAGAAGGAGAGAAAAGAGTAGAAAGGGAAGAAAAGGAAAGAAAGGTGGGGATGAAAGAAAAAGAAAAAAAGGGATAAGGGAAGAGGGACTCTCTCTCTCTCTTCTCCCTCTCC
>JAMWET010006390.1:75000-82500 GCA_024036415.1 Prochilodus magdalenae | reverse complement strand
AGCTCTCTGGCTTAAAAGCGTCCGTCATTGTTCCAGACGAAGGGAGAGACAGAGAGAGAGAGGGGGAGAGAGGGAGAGAGAGAGGGGGAGAGAGGGAGAGATGAAGGCTAATAACACCTGTTGGGGCTACAGCGAGACTGCTGTCAGGGGCAACAGCACAACTGAAAGCGATTGGCTGATTGAAGCTAAACGGGGAGAGAGAGAGAGAGAGAGAGAGAGAGAGGGAGAGAGAGAGAGAGAGAGAGAGAGAGAGTGTGTGAGAGAGAGAGAGAGAGAGAGAGAGAGTGTGTGTAAGAGAGAGAGAGAGAGACAGAGACAGTGTGTGTGAGAGAGAGAGAGAGAGGAACAGGGCAGGAGAGCATGTCTCTGTGTGTGTGTGTGTGTGTGTGTGTGTGTGTGTGTGTGTGTGTGTGTGTGTTTGTTTGTTTGTTTACATGCACTTGTAGGACTGAAGTCTCCGATCTGACCTCCGGTGAGGCTATAAATTAAAACTCCTGTTTCTATTTTCGGTCTGAAAGTGCTGCGGCGGATCTCTCTGGTTCCTGAGGTTAAGAACGGGGCTAGGTTTAGATTTTAGTACCTGCACTTCTATACTACGATCTACCGTGCTTCGCTTTAGAGTCAGCTCAAGTATCCGTCACCTGTTTTACTAGTACTCAAATTTTTTTCGATTTCTTAGTACCTCCCATGTTTCTTTTTTTTTTTTTTTTTTTTTTTTTTTCATTTTTTTTTGTTGGGATAATTTTTTTTTTTTTTTTTTGTTTTTTTTTTCTCTATATTTTCCTTTTTTTTTTGTTTTTTTTTTTTTTTTTTTTTGTTTTTTTTTTTTTACAGCACCTCTGTTTTTTTTTTTTTTATTTTTTTTTATTGTCTTCGCTTTTTTTTTTTTTTTTTTTTTTTTTTTTTATTTTTTTTTTTTTTTTTTTTTTTTTTTTTTTTTTTTTTTTTTTTTTTTTTTTTTTTTTTTTTTGCCTTTTTTTTTTTTTTTTTTTTTTTACTTTTTTTTTTTTTTTTTTTTTTTTTTTTTTTGCATTGCTATTTTTTTTTTTTTTTTTTTTTTTTTTTTTTTTTTTTTTGTTTGTTAGAAACCTAGCAACACCATGTTTGTTGTTTTTCAGTTGTTGGTGCTGTCGGAAAGTTCCTGTCGTCTTTGACGCTGTGTGTGAATTTCATGATGAGTGGACTTAAAGAAGTGGTCTGAACGTGCACGCTCGATATTCTGGTTCCATTGACCTGCATTAAAACTGAAGGGTGTTTTAGCTTCTACTGGGAAAGTTAGCGTTGGGGGAGATATGAGCTTTTAGCTCAACAGGTTCGGCATATTACTGGCACTAACGTGTGACACCTATGTGTGCAAACGCTTTTATCTCTGTTTGTGTCTTTTAAATAATCCACATAATCCAGAATTAATTCTAATAATATTTGGTAGCTGAACATACAGTAACATTTTTCTTATGAGGCTGGTTTGGAGGTACAAGGTTTCATTCTCACAGTGATTATATACAGTGAACAATCTTAGTTTCATTTTAAAAAATTAAAAATAAAAGTAAAATTCAAAGTAAAGTAAAAAAAAAGTCAATTGAATTTTGTTGGAGTAAAAATTTAAAGTTGAATTAAAATATAATTTTAAATTCTTAACAAAACTAGAATCTAAAAATTTGCCCAAAACTAATTCAATATGACATGACAGAGTTACAGCTCTCATAATCTTCCACCACAATATTTTGTAGATTAAAATTTATATTGATTTTAAACTTAAAAAAGTAAATAAACATTAAAAATTTTTTAATGTACATAAAATTCGTCCATCGGCTGATAATAATTCAAGTTAAGTGATCATTTCAAGTTGACATGAATTCTGGAACGCATTATAATGTTAATAAGTTTCTACTTTTGAACTCAGGTTGTTGTTATAATGTTATTTTAAATTTGAAACTTAAAAATCAATGCAAAATAGAAGCATGTCTCAGATTTATGCACCTCACTTAAAGTACCTACAAATATACATATATAATTCATATAGATTCATATTATGAGATATAGATACTACTATTTAATACATATGCAATATATGGTTATTAGAAATGAATATTTTTATATTATACATACAGGATGTATTAGAATTACAGATAAATATATATCGTCACTGTTTAAAGAAAAACAATTATCTCCAAAATGGGAACTTTACAGGAGAGGCCAAAAACCTCATTCAGTTTTAATGCGAGTCAATGGAACCAGAAGATTTTCCAGACATATTTGGTCCATTTCTATTGGTCCATTCTTCATGCAATTCTCACACAGTGTAAACGGCAGCTTATGTGTTCAAATGGTGTATAAAAGTCAAAATGGACAAAAATGGAGATACATATTTTTCATTGGACAGTGACGATGCTATAAATATATATAGAATAAATATACATTATACTTTCATTATTATTATTATACATACATATTATGTTATTATGAGTACAAATATACATTATTCCTTTTACACCTGTAAATGAACAGGTCATTTTAATTTTAGAATTTTGAAAAAAATAAAAATACTAAATTAAAAATACTAAATTTTTATTGAATATATTTCCTTTTTTCAGAGTGATTTTGTGGCAGTTCTGTTGGTCAGTACATCATGAAATTCTTACGCAACTGAATATGCATATGCCATAACAATAATAATAATAATAACAATAATAATAAATATGATATGATAATAAATATGATATAATAATGACGCTAGTAATAATTATGTATATGTATATAAACAGCCGTGGTGCACGCACCACACATAGGACATCCTGGCATTGTATAGAAACAGACCTGAGCGTGTGGTCCCACCTGGGGCCGGCCGTCTGTATCGGCCCCAGAGCTTCAGGCTGGTGTTCAGTGTTGTGCAGGATTAGTAATGGTGCCACCTGCTGCTTTTCTTCACTTCCACAGATGCGTGTTTCTGAGCGCGTGTGATTTCCTCCTCGGAGAGGAAGCGAAGCTGACGCATGTTCTGAAATGCTGATGTACGCGCAGGCCGCAGTGTGGATGCTCCGCTTCTTGCGTAGCTGCCCGTGTGGCTGGATAGGTTGTATAAATGTCAGTAGTCACGCTCGGGGCATCTGCTCCTTTGGCAGAACCATGAGGCTTAAAGCCATGTGATTACAGGCAATCATGGAGAGGGAGGGAGAGCACGGGCGAAAGACGCCTCTGGCCCTCTCCGGGTTGGGTTAGTTTATCCCGGGGACGTCTGGAAGCAAAGCTTCACAGTACAGTGAGGACAGGACGAGTGGGTTCTGTGGGCTGTAAGGGATTTGATCAGATCAGATGGGGAACGGACGACTAGATGGACGACTAATCAGGAATGTTGTGCTTGTGGTCAGCTTTTGTGACATATACAGCTAGTGGCATGTTAGCAACCACCTGGAATACTGCAGCACTAGCCCATAACATGCCAGCAACCATGTGGAATACTATAGGAATAACCCAGCGACACATTAGCAACCACCTGGAATACTATAAGAATAGTACAGTGCCGAATTAACAACCACCTGGAATACTATAGGACTTGCCCATAAACATATTAGCAACCACCTGGTATGCTATAGGAATAGTACAGTGCCAAATTAACAACCACCTGGAATACTATAGGAATAGTACAGTGCCAAATTAACGACCACCTGGAATTCTATAGGACTTGCCTATAAACATATTAGCAACCACCTGGAATGCTATAGGAATGGCCTAGCAACATACTAGCAACCACTTAGAATACTATAAGAATAGGCTAGCAACATATTAGCAACCACCTGGAATACTATAGTAATAGCTTAGTAGCATATTAGCAACCACCTGGAATACTGTAGCACGAGTCCATAACATACCAGCAACCATGTGGAATACTATAGGAATAGCCCAGCACCATATTAACAACAACCTGGAATACTATAGGAAAAGCTTTAGCAACATATTAGCAACCACCTGGAGGACTGGTAAAAGCGGGAATGACTCCAGAAACTGAATCCAGTCTGGAAAATGAATCCGGCCCGGAACTCGGAGTGAGCACGGAACCACAGGCCGCCTAGAAACACCTGTACACACCTGGAGCAGTCTGCTGGGGACAGAGTAGAGCAGAGGATCTCACTGGGCCTCTTTCGTGTCACGGGACGACCCCTCTCTTCCTTCCATCCCTCTCTTTCCTCCATCCCTCTCTTTCCTCCATCCCTCTCTTTCTTCCATCCCTCTCTTTCCTTCATCCCTCTCTTTCTTCCATCCCTCTCTTTCCTTCATCCCTCTCTTTCCTCCATCCCTCTCTTTCCTCCATCCCTCTCTTTCTTCCATCCCTCTCTTTCCTTCATCCCTCTCTTTCCTCCATCCCTCTCTTTCCTCCATCCCTCTCTTTCTTCCATCCCTCTCTTTCCTTCATCCCTCTCTTTCCTCCATCCCTCTCTTCCTTCCATCCCTCTCTTTCCTCCCTTCACCTCCTTCATGTTCCACGTCTCCGTAACTCCGTGGTGATGGGCTTGCTGTATGTGTTTATGTGTTGGGGGGGTTGTGGTGGTGTTGGGGGGGGGGGTTTGAGAGTTGTGGTAATTTTCCCCTCTCTTGTTGTAGACGTCCGTCCTTGGCAGGTTAGTAATTAGCGTTGGGGTGGGGGGGCCGCAGAGGCTGGGGGTCCGCGTAGCGTATTAGAAAAACAAAGCGGCGGGCTCGATAATGTGTCCATTGTGGTGGTGCATTAAGAGCCTCTTTGTGTGAGCTGGAGCACAGGGCTAATGATTGGCTAACAGCAGGTGAGGAAGCGGCTCTCCTCTGCCTGTCTCTCCATCTCCCTCTCTCTTTCTCTCTCTCTCTCTCTCTCCCTCCATCCTCTCTTCCTCCCACCCCGCTGTTGCTGCCATTAGAGAGACGAGCCTTTATTACAGCAAATGGACTTTAAATGAGCTTTATTGTGATGTGGCCTGCCTGTGCTAATTCTCTCTCTCTCTCTCTCTCTCTCTCTCTCTCTCTGCAGAGGCCCCCAGCATTGAGAGGCTGCTATCCAAGGATTGGAAGGACAAGCTGCTGGCCATGGGCTCTGGTCACTTTGGAGAGATCAAAGGTAAAAAGCGGGAGGATCCGGCCGCACGCCTGCACGCGCGCCTTCCCCGTGTTTATCCGTGTTGCTGTCTGTTGTGGCGTCGCTACAGTATCCGTCTCCTCTCCTTCCCCGTCGCTCTCCTGCTCCTCCACAGTCAGTCGCAGCGCATTAGCCGCTCCGTAAATGTGCCACCTGCTTTTTGTTCCTCCTAATGGACGCCGGCAGAAGCGCTCTCTCCCTCTCTCTCTCTCTCTCTCTCTCTCCCTCTCTCTTGTGTGCGCTCGCCCCAGTGTGCCGGAATAAAAAGGAAGACCCTCTTCCTTTATCCCACCAGCCTTGTTGTGCGGGAGAACAGCTGCTGATGTCACAGGCGTGCAGAAGTTTCTTTGTTGAGCCAAACTTGTATTCTTCAGAAGCTTTTACGCTGCACGTTTGAAGGTTAGCCTCACCGTTAACCTCGCCGTCTGGCCGGTTAATGAGCTACCGGGTTGGGGAGGGTGGGCTTGCTAAGCAACCGCGGCTGTCAGCGTTCGCGCGGTTAATGATACGCCGTGTTCGGCCACTCGAGCGCAGCAGGAACACGCTAAGCTGTTAGAGCTACAAGTGGAAGCGCATGTTTTCCCGGGAGCGGCGCTTTTGAAAGTGGCTAACTGGCCTTCCGTTAAACGGGAGTCGGGCCGTGTTCCTGTGCAGGAGGGAGACCACCCTTCACTCATCACGGACCACAAATGAGTCTGTTAGTGAGCATGAGCACCGATGACAGCTGGGATTCGATTTCTGGATGTGGCCACATCAGTGTTCAGACATGCTCACATGGTCCGGATGTGGTGGAGGCCTTCCCTGGCACAGTTCCGAGGAGAATTCCCTGTAGACTGGGATTGTATCCACTGCTGGTAGACCCGTATGACCGTACGCTTCCACACACCTGCAGATTCAGCTACTTCCTTCACACTATGGTCTTTGGCCACGCCCACATGCAGTCCCTCCTTTTAGCCAATCATTAACATCTGCTCTGGAGCCATTTTCCACACATGGAACGAGACATTCCCTGCACTGTAGCCCCTTTTCCCAATCTATGGATCCCGTCACTCACACCCCACAGGGATTTATAGCCCAGTGCAGTGCCACCTGCAGGAGCCTGAAGGTACTACCACCTGAAACAGGCAACAGGACTCATTGTCTATTCAGTGAGCTTATAAAACCTTCATTTTTTTTTTTTCATCTTCCATTCTTTTCAGGAATATATTGTTCTACAGTTCGGTCCAGTTTAGTTAAACATTTCCCACAATCCAAAAGAAATCTAGACTCTATAAAACCTCACTCAGATATATGTATAAGTAAAGGTTGGAGAAGACGATCCTTAATATGGAAGTCCAGAGAGGCCGAGAGGAGGTTATAGTCCAGACTGTTATAATGAGCCCACAAGAAAAATAAGATGTAAGTTCAAGATAGTGAAAGTTGTTTTCTGGAGATGGGAATCTCGAGAAAATAACTTTTGCTGTCCTGAGATCATAAAACAAATCATTTGTGACCTTCAGTAAACTACTTTAATTATCTTGAGCCCACAAGATAAATAATTTGTGATCTTTAGAACACAACGTTTATTATCTTGAGATTACAAGAAAAGTTAGTTTTGGTCTCAAAATAATAAAAGTTTCTTAGTCAAGGTTAAACATTATTTTTCTTGTGAGCTCAAGATAATGTTGTTTTCTGGGGATCACAAATTACTTGTTTCATGATCTCAGGATAACAAAAGTACTTCTCTCGATTGCATCTTATCTTTCTTGAGAGCTTAAGATAATAAAAGTGGTTTGCTGGAGATGACAAACATGAGAAAACAACTGAGATCATAAAACAAATAATTTGTGACCTCCAGAAAACAACATTATCTTGAACTTACAAGAAAAATAATGTTTGCTCTTGACCAAGCAACTTTTATTATTTTGGGACCACAACAAATTTTTCTTGTAATCTCAAGATAATAAACACTGCGTTCTAAAGATCACAAATGATTTATCTTGTGAGCTCAAGATAATAAAAGTAGTTTACTGGAGGTCACAAATTATTTGTTTTATTTGTTAAATAATTTATGATCTTGAAAAAACAACTTTCACTATCAAAAGATTAGAAGAAAAAAGTGTTGTGGTCTCAATATAATAAAAGTTGCTTCCTCAAGTTTATATTTCTTGTGAGCTCAAGATAATGAAAGATGATCTTAGGATAACAAAAGTAGTTTGCTCGAGATTTTAACTTATCTTTCTTATCTTGAGGCCACAAGAAATATCATTTGATCTCCAGAAACCAAACTATCAGAAAACAACAAAATGAGTTGTGGTCCTAGTATAATAAAAGTTGCTTCCTCAAGATGATGTTTCTTGTGAGCTCAAGATAATGAAAGCTGTTTTCCAGAGATCATGACTTGTTTATTTTATGAT
>JAMWET010006390.1:45000-72500 GCA_024036415.1 Prochilodus magdalenae | reverse complement strand
CAACCACCTGGAATAAACTTTAGCAAACACCTGGAATACTTTAGCATTGGTCTTGTTACACATTAGCAACCACCTGGGATACCATATTAGTGAGCAAGAAAACACATTAAGAGCCGCCTCAAATGCCCTAGAAACCACATGGAATACCATATTAATGGCCTAGCACCCACCTGGGATACTGTAGTCACAGGCTAGCAACACATTAACAACCACCTGGAATAAACTTTGGGAACCCCGTAGGATACAAACACCTGGGCTATTATAGCAGTGGGTCTAGGAACACATTAGCAACTATCTGGGGTATCACAGACCTAGCAATACATTAGCAACCACCTGGGACACTATAGCTACAGCCTAGCAACACATTAGCAGCCACTTGGAATAAACCTTAGCAACCACCTGGAATACTTTAGCATTGGTCTTGTACCACATTAGCAACCACCTGAAAACACCTGTGGACGTTCTCAGATCTGGAGCAGCTTGACGTTCTCCCCAGTCTCCCTCAGATATGAAAGCTTTAAGTTTAAGGGACAGCGTTGGTGGGTCCACCGGGTCTTCCAGGTGGTTCTTAGGGGCCTAAACTGGCGCCGGGTGGTCTCCGACCGTACTTAAGTTGCAAAAAGAAAAAAGAAAGACGTATCTTTGTTGTCCTTCAGAGGTGAAGACTGGGCCCTGTGTCCCCTCCAGCCGGAGAGTACCTTCAGTCCTACACTGTTTTAGCTTTATTAGTCCCCTCTGTGAATGAGGGGCCTACAGAGGCCCTTTCAGCTGCAGGAGAACCAGAGAAAGCTCCCTTTGATCCCTCTGTCCCTCTCTCTCCTTCTCTCTCCATCTTTCTCTCTTTCTTCCCCCCTCTGGAAGAGCCGTCACTTTCCACACAAGCCCCTCTCTTGTGCAGCGCGGCTGCGCTCCACGCCCGCGTGTGAAAGGCCCAGTCTCTGAGCTGTTAAGGACGGCCGCTGGCTTGTTTTTCCAATGAGCCGCTCCTGACAGTTGCCTTTATTGTTCATTGTTGAGTGTGCGAGTGTGGTTAGGGGATTGGAGAGTGGGGGGGGGGGGGCAAATGGACCATACTCTCACCTTCCTGTGGGGGGCATGAGGTCAGGTCAGCTCCTGTGACTCCCTTGTTTTTTTTCTCCTCATCTGTTTTCCCCCATCGAGGAATGTGGCCCCTCTCAAGGTAGAGCGGGGAACAAAGGGGGATTGTGTGAGCAGTGTGTGTGTGTGTGAGGGGGGTGGGCTACACACCTATAGATTTGTGACCCCAAATGCACACGCACACATAAACCTACTGACACATTTGTTCTCTGCTGACACTTGAACCAGGCATGGTAAAGCGTTTCACACACTGACTTGTTTTTATTACAGTGTTGGCATATGGGCTCAGGCATACGGTGAATATATATAATGCATATGCATTAATTGTCTATATGCAATGGTAATATATCCCAAACGTATTATATACAGCTATAATAATGCTTACATAACTATTACATGCAAGAGTCTGTCCCGTATGTGTTATATATGCACTAACTTCCTATATGTAATAGTAATGTATATCACATAGGTATGATATATATCTGTATTAATGCCATATATTTGTTATAGTAGTATTATCCCATAAGCATAAACAATAATCCTAACCACCGTATGTGCAACAGATCTACAAGTGGTTACCTGTGGTATATATTAGTTATATATGTTCAGGTAGCCATAAGTTATAATAATATACATTCAGTATGTCCCATATATGTTATATATGTGAGTACCTACATGCAAAAATATATCTACCTGTAACTGCTTATATGTATTTATATTGTGTCCCATATGCATTACATATCCCAAATATATTATTTATGAATGTATACTAGAGAATGTATATTTATATATATGTATACTATATATATATATATATATACATATATATATATATATATATATATATATATATATATATATATATATATATATATATATATATATATATATTTAATATACATTCTCTAATATTGTGTAGGTGCATATTGTATATTTATTAAATTGGGATTGTATTATATTATGCCCCATACATAACTATATATATATATATGTATATATATAGGGGCCCGGATACCCCGGATATATATATATTTATATATTTTTTTATTTATGTGTGTGTGTGTTTGTGTGTATCTATATTAATACTATTTCCCATAAGAATTACAATTATACATTTATATCTGGAATGCTATATAATGCTATACATAATTGTATGGGTATTACTTTAAACAACCTATATGCAATAACTGTATCATCCCTTACATTTTTTACATATGTACAAGCCGTTATCTGTCTTTACGATATCATACATCCCATGTGGTATGTATAGGTAAATGCCTATATGTAATAATAATATCCCTATATGTATTAAATATATTTGTGTTAATAATATATGCTAAATTAATGATGTATGTCTGTAATAATGTCCCATATTTATTATATATGTAATATATTTAAGTGCCTATATGTAATAATAATGTCTACCACATGAATTACACATATGCAAGTGTATATGAATTTATTCATATATAAAACCCTATATGTATTAATGTCATGTCCCATATGTATTACCTACATGTAAGAATACATATAGCAGTGATCTATCCCATAATGCTGGAACCTTAATAACCACTTCACCCAGGCGGTCCCTCTCATATTATAGGTCTCTGGTTGTCCTTCCAGCTTAGGACATGTCTTGAAAGTGTACAAAAACAAGAACACGCTCACACACACACACACACACACACACACACACACACACACACACACACACACACACACACACACGCCGTGAGACTGGTGGTCTCCCCGGCCGAACGACGTCCCAGAGAATGATTTAACCCTTCCTCTCTCGCCGTCTGCTAGTATATCACCTCATATGCCGCAGCAGCTCAACCCAAACAAGGGTCAAAGGTCACCTCGCGACCCCTCCGACACACATGTGGCACCCTGCACCTCTGACCTCCGGCCTGCCTCCCCCTACAGGTACCCCGGACAGCCTGGCGGAGAAGGAGCGGCAGCTGATGGGCATGATCAGCCAGTTGAGCAGCCTGAGAGAGCAGCTCCTGGCGGCGCACGAGGAGCAGAAGAAGCTGGCCGCGTCGCAGATCGAGAAGCAGAGGCAGCAGATGGAGCTCGCCAAGCAGCAGCAGGACCAGGTACGGCAGAAACGCACCACGCATACATATGCTGCGTACGCCGTGCGCCACGGTGGGCCGGTTCCTCCGAAACCGGATCTGTTACAGATAGGTTGTTTTCAGTCATGTGATTCCGAAGACAGGTGAAATCCAGATGGAGGGCAGGAGGGGAGGAGCGGGATGCTCTTGTTAGCCGTTGGGTCGACCACGGTACCGAGGTACTCCACACTGACCGGCATGTGGTTTTCCTTTAGGCTGTGTTCACACAGCGGCCCAAATCCGATTCCCACACCAAATCCAAACATGTCTGTCCAGTGTGATCCCTATCCGAGATCAGTCTGAACTGATCACACTCCTAATCTGACCTGTATGTGGGAGAAACCAGGGCTTCCGGAGTGCTGCAGGCGCCGGTCCACTCCTGGTTTCAGTTTCATCCTTGCGCTCACGACGTTCCTATTACCGAGAGCCAGTTTTCCGGTTTTACGATCGACACGGATGCTGCATCCTCGTTCGTGCCCCGCTCAGCCGCTTAGTCCGAAATCTTTTGTGAGCGTGATTCGGGAAGTTTGTGCCGAAACATCCGCTGGAATGTTTATAGGGTCTCGGAAGCGTGAAATAACACGGAACGTCGAGCTGGATTGACGTAAAAGTCGGGTGAAATGACGCATATTTATCGGATTCCAACAGCACATATGAAAGTGGCCCAAATCGGAATAATAAATGACTGTATGAAGGAGAGATTCAGCTTGGAAAACCGAAAAAACACGGAAAACAGAAACGGTCGGAATAACAGCCGCCTTAAAATAAAATCTGTTTATTTTTAGCTGTTTCCAGCAACAGCGTGATTAAACGTTTCTGCAACACGGCCCGATGAATAACACATAACGCGCGCTGTGTTCCTCAGGTGTGTGCACACACTCCTCCGCTCATTAGGTGAGCACATGGGTGGAAGTCCGAGCGCACACTGCGCACATTGTGGGGAGAACTGAATACAGCTCAGTCCAGAACGGCACACGCAAGAGAGGAGGCGAGCCCAGCACACTGCGTCCACACACCACCCCAAACCACAATCACAGGGCTGATGTATGTGCGGTGTGGAGGAGAGAGAGAGAGACAGGGAAACCTGAGAGTGCTCCGGTCCCCTCCAGCACACCGCCAGGCGACGGTGCTATTTGCATAGAGAAGAGTGCTCTGGAGCTTTGTTGTGTCGGAAGTTGCTGCTGGGAAACTGTACAAACGGGAACACGTGCACATAAATCCCGCTCCGGGTTGTAGCATCGCCTCCTCACAACCTCCCGCACCCACTAAAACACACATGGGGGTGACTTCCAGCACCGCCTGCACACAGAACCGTGCACAAACACAAGCAGGGGGGAGCGCAGCGGCTTCTGCTGGCCTTGATCTGCAGGCCCCCTAGTGGTCATTCCCCTCGCGGGACGAATTTCATCCCAGATGTTCGGAATTAATTTTAAGGTAGTGAAAGTTATGGGTTCCCTGTAACTCTGCTGTCAGAGGAATAAGGGCATGTGCAGGGGTTGGTGTGAAATGCGGGGTTGAGCTGCTAGCGAGCAACGAGGGGCTTTCAGTTATATGGGAACACTCATAACTTCGGAAGAGCTGCCTCAGAGAATTCCATGTCCAAGCCACTAATGAGCAAACTGAGGGTGTGGATGTTCCACATCACACTCTCTGGGTTTCGTAGCGTTCCAATAGTGTGTTGGAGCGGGATGGATAAGAAAGTCATTGGAAAAATCTGCATCCAATGCCCATCCAATGCCTGTGGCTATGGATTAGCTGGGAAATCTGAATCTCCAGGCTAGCTGCTTTCCTCGCAGTGCTCACGACTTTATCTACCAGGTCTACCTGCCTCTCCTAGCGACAAGCTAGGGAGTAATAGCAGCAGGGCCCTGTGGCGCTCCTGACTCCGTCTACTAGGCCCACTAGCCTCTTTTAGAGGCAGGCTAAGGAGTAATAGCAGCAGGGCCCTGTGGCACTCCTGACTCCGTCTACTAGGCCCACTAGCCTCTTTTAGAGGCAGGCTAAGGAGTAATAGCAGCAGGGCCCTGTGGCGCTCCTGACTCCGTCTACTAGGCCCACCAGCCTCTTTTAGAGGCAGGCTAAGGAGTATTAGCAGCAGGGCCCTGTGGCACTCCTGACTCCGTCTACTAGGCCCCCTAGCCTCTTTTAGAGGCAGGCTACGCAGTAATAGCAGCAGGCACCCTGTGGCGCTCCTGACTGCATCTACTGGGTCTACCTACCTCACTTAGCGAAAGCTGGGGAATAATAGCAGCAGAGCCCTGTGGCGCTCCTGACTCCGTCTACTAGGCCCACCAGCCTCTTTTAGAGGCAGGCTAAGGAGTATTAGCAGAAGGGCCCTATATGGCCTGCTCCATGACTGGGTCCGTCTAACTAGGACAAAGCTGGGGAGAGTAATAGCCCCAGGCCTCCTGTCTTTATTAGGCCCACAGCCGGCAGGCTAAGGAGTATTAGCAGAAGGGCCCTTTGGCGCTCCTGACTCGTCCTCCTTCCTACTAGGCCCGACCAGCGGCATCTTTTAGAGTCTTAGCGCAGGCTTATGGGCAGTAAATGACTTACTAGGTCAGAAGGGCCCTAGGGAGTAATAGCAGCACTGGAGCCTGTCCGTCCTCAGACTCCGTCTACTAGGCCCCCTAGCCTTTTTTAGAGGCAGGCTACGCAGTAATAGCAGCAGGGCCGTTTGACGCTCCTGACTTCATCTACTAGGCCCACTAGCCTCTTTTACCAGCAGGCTAGGTAGTATTAGCAGCAGGGCCCTGTGGCACTCCTGACTCCGTCTACTAGGCCCACTAGCCTCTTTTACCAGCAGGCTAGGTAGTATTAGCAGCAGGGCCCTGTGGCACTCCTGACTCCGTCTACTAGGCCCACTAGCCTCTTTTACCAGCAGGCTAGGTAGTATTAGCAGCAGGGCCCTGTGGCACTGCTGACTCCATCTACTAGGCCCACTAGCCTCTTTTACCAGCAGGCTAAGGAGTAGTAGCGCTCCTGTCTCTGTCTACCAGGTCTACCTGCCTCTCTCAGCACTAATAACGCAGAGCCATCTACATTTCAGACACCCAGTTTATCCGAAACCCACAAACCCAATGCCTATCCAACTAACAAATATCCCAGCAGTGGAATATCGAAGGGTGATTCCCGACTTGTGAAAGTGCGGCTGTATGTGTCCTGTTGGCTTCTGAATGTGCACGCTAACGCCAGTTTGTGTTCTCCTGTGTCTCCAGATTGCAAGGCAACAGCAGCAGCTCCTGCAGCAGCAACACAAAATCAACCTCCTGCAGCAGCAGATCCAGGTGTGTCTTCAAATCCGCGTATGTGTGTGTGACGTCACTGTGTAACAATGGAAGCTCGGCAGCAATCAGTTCTGGTTGACAGGTGTGAGCAGACGCCACGTATACCCACACGCACATCCACACCGCCACCACAAATCAGCCCACCAATCAGCAATCAACCCCCCTCCACCAATCACAGGCGAGAATCAGCTGGGCTGTCTTGCAGCTGAGCCTCTCTATCCGTGAACAATCACCAGCCAGCTCTTCCGGAATGACCACTTCTTTGAATCCCAAAGTTCAAAACAAAACACTTTGTCCGGTGAGCTGGTCTATATCAGGGGTGACTAGTTAGTGATTGGGCAAGGTGCATTGTTATCCGTGTGCCTGTATACAGCTACAGGATCCAACTTAGGAATTCTGGAGAAACTTCCAGGATTTTTCCCATTAGGAATGAATGGGATAGAAAAGCACACGTCCATCTACTGTACCTCTGTACAACTGACAGACAGCAATCCACATACACAGGGCAGAAACCCCGACTACCAATTCCCTTGTTCCTCCCATAGACTCCCATTAATTTTTTGCAACATTTGTCGGAATTCCAAAAATAAATGGTTCTGGAACCCAAAAAGTTGGTTTCCAGACAAGTAGGTTCATCAGCAGAAACTATGATGACATCTGTGGGCGTGTCAGGAAAGAGAAGGCAGCAATGGTGCCCCCCAGTGGCCTGCTGGAGAACCTCTTCTACATCTTATCTCCAGTAGTTGATCCGGGCTGCTTTCCGGATATAAACAAACGTCTGGAATAACATCCCAAACGCTCGCAGGGACTCTATTCGCTCCGCCATCTTGGTACTACTGTTTACTACCCCTCTGTTGGCTTGGGTGTCACATCCTTTGACGTTCCTAAGCTCCAATAACAGAAGGTGCAAACACAGACTGGTTGCCTGAGTAGCACCAAGGTTCTAAGAAGCCTAAACAGAACCACCTCAAGAACCGATGTTCTTTTTTATAGATATTATAATTTTTTGGTTGAACAAAACCAGCTCAAGAACCTTCTAGAAGTAGCCGTGCTAAACTTTAGCAGGGCTACCAAGTTATGAGCTAATGACTACTTTGAATGAACAAGCTCTAGAACCACGTCCCTGGTTCTCACATCGACATAAACTTGGTTAAACCACAGCTCTGGTCTGGAGACAGATAAACGTAGCATTAGAACCCCTTTCCAAGCCAGCTAGCATATTAGCATGGCTACCGAAGTTATGAGCTAATATCTACGTTCAATGAACAAACTCTAGAACCATGTCCCTGGTTCTCACATCAACATAAACTTGGTTAAACCACAGCTCTGGTCTGGAGACAGATAAATGTAGTATGAGGACACCGTTCCAAGCCAGCTAGCATATTAGCATGGCTAACGAAGTTATGAGCTAATAACTACTTTGAATGAACAAGCTCTAGAACCACATCCCTGGTTCTCACATCGACATAAACTTGGTTAAACCACAGCTCTGCTCTGGAGACTGATAAACTTACTATTAGAACCCCTTTCCGAGCTAGCTAGCATATTAGCATGGCTACCCAAGAGCAGAATTGAACCCCCCTGTTTGGCAAGTTATGAGCTAATTCTCTATATAAGAGCTCCAGGAACCACATCCCTGGTTCTCACAAGAACAGAACATGGATTACCCAACGTTCTGCAGGCCATATGTTTACATAACCGACTTTATATCATCAGTATCAAACTCCATCCAGCCCTGGGGTGCAGTGCATGGTCAGCCGGTACTGAACTAGAGGGGGTGCACCGGAGTAACGAGGCCTGTGGAACCCAAGCTGACCAACACGTCAGGGTCTTTATCAGGCCCTACTGGGGCTTAAGGATTATATTTTTATTTTATGGTTTATTGCTGTATTATTGCGTAACACCCAGATTCGGGCGACAGTCGCTGAGAAGCGCGACCCGCCGGATCCCCCCGCTATTAAACTAATCCCGTCCACACAGTGTTCAAGTATGTGCCTACTTCAAATGCATGTCAGTGCTGGCGAGTTTATATGTGTGTGTTTGTGTGTGTGTGTGTGTGTGTGTGTGTGTGCGTGTGTGTGTGTGTGTGTGTGCGGAGCAGCTGCGTGTGTGCGTCCGCTCCAAAAACACGTCCGCTCGAGTGCTTCAGAGAAACGACCCTCAGAGAAACAAAGCTCCTTTTTCCCATGACTTCGCAACCTTTTCCCAAACAAGCATTTCAGCATTCAGCCCCACGGAACAATAGTTTCTCACACTGAGCAGACAGAGGAGAGCCTCGTTAGCAGCCAATCACCGCGCTTCGTCAGCCCCGCCGCCGAAGACAGTAGCCCCAAAGACGCAGGCTTGAGGCGGTCGCTCCAGCTTTGGATGTGCTCTTGATATGTGATGGTACATTGTGTGTGGGTTCTCTATGAGATAGGAAGGTTCCACTCTGTTTAATGAGCACTGTAGTTCTGTTGTATACGCTGTATGGCGCTGTCGAGTCGTTCGTTTGTGAGCCCCCATCCTCGAGGAAGCGCTTGGATTTTTGGGTTCTGTGCTGCACCGAAGGGTTCCTTGAGCGATTCCATTGGGAGAACCATAGAACCTTAAACTTGGAAAGAGTTTTGTGAGTGCAGGAAGCAGTTTGTGAGAACTATCCAGCTCTGGTGTATATGGGCACCATGAACAGGTAAACGTAGTATTAGGACCGCTTTCCAGGCCAGCTAGCATATTAGCATGGCTACACAAGTTATTAGCTAATGACTACTTTGAATGAACAAGCTCTAGAACCACGTCTCTGGTTCTCACATCAACATGAACGTGGTTAATCAACAGCTCTGGTGTGGAGACAGATAAACGTAGTATTAGCACCCCTTTCCAAGCCAGCTAGCATATTAGCATGGCTAACGAAGTTATGAGCTAATGACTACTTTGAATGAACAAGCTCTAGAACCACATCATTGGTTCTCACATCAACATGAACATGGTTAAATCTAACCTGGAGACAGATAAACGCAGTATTAGTACATTTCCCAAGAATGCTAGCATATTAGCTTGACTACCCAAGTTATAAGCTAATGGCTACTTTGAATGAACCAGCTCTAGAACCATGTCCCTGGTTCTCACATCAACATAAACTTGGTTAAACCACAGCTCTGGTCTGGAGACAGATAAACGTAGTATTAGCACCCCTTTCCAAGCCAGCTAGCATATTAGCATGGCTACACAAGTTATGAGCTAATGACTACTTTGAATGAACAAGCTCTAGAACCACATCCCTGGTTCTCACATTAACATAAACTTGGTTAAACCACAGCTCTGGTCCAGAGACAGATTAACATGGTATTAGGCCAGCTAGCATATTAGCATGGCTACCCAAGTCATGAGCTAATGGCTACCTTGAAGGAACAAAAGTAGGTTCCACAGCAGTAACCATGACGACATCAGTGGTTGTGTCAGTTGTTTAAAAGAGAATGTAGCAACAGCGCCACCCAGTGGTCTGCTGGAGAACCTCTTCTACGTCTTCTTATCTGCAGTAGTGCAGTAGTTGATAAACAAACATCTGGAATTCCAGCCCACACACTCGCAGGCCATCTGTATAGCACCCCCTGTTGGTGACGTGACCTTAGGCGTTCTTTTGGTTGCTTGAATAGCATCAAGGTTCCAGGGAGCCGGAAAGGAATTTGTTCAAAGGAATGTTGATAATCGCTATTTCGAAATTAGGACTATGTTAGCAATTAGCAGCATGCTAGCAGGGACAATGACTTAGAAGGCTTCGGAGTTTCCGTCGGAGGTACCGGAGCAGTTTGGGAAGTGAGTGAAGTGGACTGTATGACTACGAGAGGCTTCTAGAAGAGTTCACATGCAGAGAGGCTCGACACAACACGACTCCCGCAGAGTATTTAAAAGACTAGCTCGGTGTGGAAACTTGGTAAACTCCTGAAGCGCGTAGTCAAAGCTACCTGTCTTCCCTCCGCATGCACACCGTACCCGCATCACAGGCCACTTCGCAAGGCTCCCCAGGGGCAGATACATACACACATCCAGCCCCGAACCACCTTTGATTCTCATTAAAAACCCATCCCCTGCTTGGACCCCTGGCCTCGCTGCCGAGCGCGCCGGGAGAGGGCCCTGTTTGGATTAAAAGAAAGCACCTGCCGAGCGTCTGGAGGCTCGCACGGAGGCGTCGAGGCAGGCCATCTATAATACATTTCCACGCTTAAGAAGAGGCATAATAGCCAGGCAGGCCTTTGGGCCTTCCTATGAAAGCCTTCTCCTTCCAACAGCCACTTCCTCTCTTAGCCCGCACCCTCGTTTTCTCATTAGCAGCTTTTCTCAGCACACCTCCTCCAGCTCCGCGAGACGCCCCGCCGGTGTTAGAAGCTTCGCCTCATCCGGGCTGGCTCCGTTTCACCGTTCGCTCGGCATGAGGCCTCTTCATCGGCCGAGCAGGAGGCCGGTGGCCTGACCGGGCCTCCCGCGAGGTAGCGGGCAGCTAATTCGATGCGGGTCGTGGACCGTTTAGCGGTGCCGGCCTGTAACTCAAAGGGGCCGCGGAAGCCTGACGGTACAGGTAACTTGTTTAAGCGTTCAGACACGGGGGCGACAGCGGCTAATGGAAGCTTATAGAAATCGTATTACACTCAACCTACCTTTCTGTACGCTAACTCGATAAAAGCGCAGAGAACTCATACGCGTCAGGTTTAACCGGATCCAGCTCGGTTGTCAAGCGCCGCTGGCTTCTCAGGACTGCAAATTCATTTTCCCATGGATGTGGGTTTGGGGGGGGCGGTTGTGGAGACGAGAGAGAAGAAAGGGATAACAGACCCGCTAGCGCACAGACGACACACTCATCAGTGCTAGTCCAGGTCCCACGCGCAGGAGCGGCTAACCCAATTGGCTGTGTAATTGTTTAATTTGTCTCATTACACCTAAATGAATGTAATTGGTGTTTTTCCTTACTGCAGCAGCCGAGCTGGTTCTGCGCGCTGGCCGTAAAGCACTGGCTTTTTTTTGTGGGGTGCACGGTTTTATCTCCTCCCCTTAGCGCTGCTAAGCACTACAAGGCCTCGGTAGTCAGGGTGATGGTGGAAAAGGCTGTGTGGGGCCTACTGTCAGTGAAGGAAAGCTAGCCAAAGCCTGTTAGCATTGGACACCGCTAGTCAGAGTTACTATTGACTTGCTGAGCTTTGAGAACCAATAATACTTTGGCTCAGAAGGCAAAAGTTTAGAGACGGCTAGGAGACCCATAGGAGGTTCTCCTTCGGTTCTACTTAAAGCTTTACTGTAGAATTAAAAGTGAAGACATCAAATAAACTATTAGCTAGCCCTCATGGAATTCTACAGTCCACCTTAAAACCTTTACAGGAGGAGGAACCAGCTTCCTGACCCTGCAGTGGAGCTGATAGAACAGGGTTTATTACTAAGCAGGTTTGGAGCGATTCTATTGGTCGGTCCATCATGAATATTCACTTACCTGAAAGGAGAACTAGAGCTTTTACACTGTGTGGGATTGGGGGGCAACATTAGACTGATATGATCAATATTTATTGAGCTACACATACAGAAGTCTGTCTCTCAGTATGGCGTCGGGCCGCCGTGTTTGCTAACCCAACACGCCAGACGTCTCGGTATGGAGCTGTAGAGGTTCCTGATGGTGTCCTGTGATAATCCATCCCATGCAGCTTGAACATCCTCACACAGTTCCTGCAGATGGTGCGGTAGGGGTGGAGGTGGAGGGACACCAGGCCTTCTGGACGTGTGACGACACACCGTTCATCTTGGTGCTAACCACGGTGCCTCCACACACGGATTCGTTGGGCGTCTCCACCAAGACTAAAGCGGGACTCGTCACTGAAGATGACCCGCTGCCATTCTGAGTCACTCCATGATAGATGTCCTACTGTGTGGGTTGGTTCCTTCCGGGTGCCGTGGTACGCGGTGCATGTGCCGTTTACCATAACCGACTGCTACAAGTCCGGAGGATGATCAGAGGAAAACTGTGGAAGGTTTGATCTGAGCTCTGACGCTGAACCCTCAGGTCAGTCCAGTTCAGTATCCGCCAGTGAGTCCACCGCTGACCAAAGAGTAGGGGGAATGCCGGGTCTGTGGTTAAACGGCTAAACCTGGCATCTGTGTGCGGTTGCTGTAGTGTAATACCATGAGGGCTTAAGCATGTGGTGCTTTCCTGTTGCCGTATGCAGACAGCACGTTTCTCAGTTTTGATCCCGTTTGCCGAAGACAGCATACATGGAAAACGGCAAACTGACTGGAAATCTGCACACGCCACGAGCGCCGTGACCATAGGAGCAATAAAAACGACCAGTGCTAAAAGTCCAGTGTCCAAGATCAGATCAAAGCACAGAGACAGAAAAAGACTCCCAGCGTCTTGTAGCAGTCAGTTATGGTCAACGGCACCTGCACCGCGCGCCGTGGCGGTGGCGAAGAAGGCAGTAGACGCTCTCCTCTCCGCCGCGGCGGCTTGCCAGCTAATGGGAGCTATTTGAGGAAGGACACACAGGCAGCGGAGCAGATGGGCACTGCGCTATGCCCACCTACGGCGGCCGGCTGACGCACCGCCTGCACTCCCGCCTAATGGAGGGCTAATAAAAGGCAGGCAGCGCCGGCGCAGGCCCGCCACTCAATTTCATTAGCCGCTAATCAGCCAAAGGTGCCCTTGGCTCACGGAAAAAAAGGCCCGTCCGTCAGAAAAGAAAGAGCGGAAAAATGAAGAGTACTTGGAAGAAGAGTGGGGGGGGGGACTAGGTCGAAAATGGAAGCGCGTTAGCGGCTAAGAACCCTTTGTTTTGCTCCGTGGCGAGAGACATTTTGGAGGGAACGGTCGTGGACGAGGGAAGGGAAGGATGCCGGGGTGGGGAAAAACGAGTACTCGATCACGTGATTGGTACTGATACCGAGATTCTCGGCCTCGGAAGAGCACCATTAGATCCATGTGTAATTATTTACAGAGCCTGTGGAGCCAGTGGCTGTGGCAGAAAGGCACTGCTGCGGTGTGGCTTCCCGTTTCGCAGATTAATCTTTCCCTCTGTCGGCGTAGGGCTCACTTAACAAAGTCCGCCGGGACGGAGAGCTGGCTACTGGTGGTGTATATGTATGTGAGGATCTGCTTTATGTAGCCATAGAACATGCAAAGCTTTAGCAGGCTAGCGGTTAACGCTAGCGGCCTGTGCTCTACGAAGTGCACTATGGGTCCACCACTAGAGAAGAGAAGGCGAAGTCTGGCGTATGTAGCCACTGAATATGCAGCCACGGCCGGCTAGCTTTAAGATTAGAGCTAATATCCTATGACCATGAACGGAATGCTAACCAGAAGTCCAGCTTCGGAATATCCAGCAGATTAGCCGTAGCAAGCTAGCCGCTAAAGGTTGTTTCCTGTGCTTGTGAGTGGCAAGCTAACACCAAATTCCCCACTAAGGGAAAATCAGAGAGCACCGTCTACACCTGTGAGAACATGCAGCCACTGCTGCTAGCAGGCTGCCACTATCCTCATGCTAGCAGCCATAACAGCCTAGCTTATCCTAGCCCGACTGCTAAAACTAACATCCTGCGCTACTAAGAAAGCTCATTTAAGTAGCCATGGAATATATACGTGCCTGTGAGCCGTACAGGACGCTAACAGGAAGTCGCTTTATGTGGCCGTGGAATACGCACTCACAGCAGCTAGCCGTAGCTGGCTAAGCGGTTTAAGCTAGCGGCCTGTGCGTGCAGGCGAGCTACCGCGACGTAGCAGCCTGCGAGCCCGCCACTATCCGGCACAAATTAATTACTGCTTGTACGGCTACGCGTCCCCTCTTCAGCGGCGGGTCACGGAGGCCCGGCTTTAATTGCCGGAGCATATGGCTGGAAACAGATTTTAGCTGTGGGACCCGCTCTCTCCGCCGCCGCTACTTCTCCACTCTCTCAGATGTGCGCCATATTGTCAATGCTGGCAGCTATTGTTCCACTCATTTACTTCACAGAGCTAATTACTCCCTAATAATAACTTTACCTTGGAGTTTTTTCCCTGTCTCTCCTCTGCCAGCAAACCTGTTCACACTACATATGTTAATTATCGGCACATCTTCATTATGTTCAGAAAGCTTTAAGTTCAAGCTGTGCCGCCTGGCGAGAGACTCGGAGCCAGTTTGCTGCCAACTTTCCACTTTTTCTTCCGTTTATTTCTTTAAATATTTTTTTCCCTCTCTCTCTCTCTCTTTCTCTCTCTGTCTCTCTCTCTCTCTCTCTCGTCTTGGGGGGACCGAAAAAAAAAAAAAAAGTTCCTCTCTCATGTTGTCTTCTGAGCTGCGTCTTCTTTCTTTTCCATCCCTTCTTTTTTCTCTTTCTTAAAGACTGTAGCGTCTTGATTAGAAGGCCTGCAGGGAGGCAGCCGAGCGCCTGCATGTTGGGGCCTTCTTTTAAGGAAGCGTTTGCTGAAGGTTGCATCTGCGTTATCTTAACATCTATATCAGAGGGGCCGGATGTGCCTGTGGGCCTTTAAAGTCCTTATCGGATCGGACCGGCTCAGTCTGCCCAGTAACAGCCTGCGCAGACGAAAGCATGTTGCCAGTCGTCTATTCGCCAGTTGCTATTGACCTCCGAGGCACCAGGGGGCCCCGTGACCATGTAGGATGCACAGCCAGTTGGTGGCCAGTAATTTTATATATCCGTTAAAGCCTGAGATACTCACCATTAATCATATATGATGTCCTACACCTGTGTCAAAGGTCGCACAGGTCGTCCTTCATGTTGCATGCAGTTACACCTTTCCACCAGAGGGGTCTCCAAATCCCCACAGCTTATATAGTGCAGCTTTAATCTATAGATAATTATTTTAAGTGGTCTGTAATTTTATTGATGGCCATTTTTGGTCTACCAGGACAACCGGAATCTGACCATTCCCCAGCCTCCCCTGATCCCCTAGAATTAAACTTTTAATTAAAAAATTAAAAATTAAATTTACTACGCAATTTATTAGAGATACATGCAAATGAGCTGTGTTCTGATAGGCTGCCCTAATTCCCAAAGCAGTCTGGAACTGAAAAGCTCTATTGCAGGAATGGGCGGGGCTAAGCTTCTATAGGCTAACAGGACTGATATATGTAAATAACAAGTGCTGAATTTAGGACATCGGAAACACGGTAAATTCGGAATGGGCTGTTTCTGCTTATATGGACTGGGGACAATACACTCTTCAAACAAAAGATGGTTCTCCATGGGTTCTGTAGCAAGAACAGTTCTGCTATACTGTAAAGAACCATGAAGAGCAATTTGCATGCTTAAATGGTTCTGTATAAGGGTTCTACGCAGCACCAAAAGGAGTTCTAGCCGTATATCACCATGCAATAAGCTGTTTGAGCATGCAAATTTAAAATAGTGGTGATGGTTCTTTATACAGTAGAACCGTTCTCCTTACTGAAGAACCCTACAGCCGTCTTTTGTAAGAGTGTACACGGACAGTGTTTCAGTGTTCCTGCATTGGAATAAACTGAGTAACCCAATCACAATATTGAATTCCCTTAATCAGTAAACTGCTCGGCTGTTTTAAAGCCCAAGTTCCAGAGAATGCTAACAAATAGCTAGCGGCTAACTAGCTAGAATTTATTGTGTTTACATTTGATTTTATTAAACGCTGTTCCCAATGAGAGTTCTTCATACTAAGGCCTGATACCGGAGTGTGTAGGAACCCCCCTCCGAAATTCAGAAACAGTCCTCGGAGGAGCCACTAGGCCCCATTTTTTAAAATAGCATTAGCATCAAGGAGGCTAGGCTAGTTAGCGCTTCTTTTTGACAGCCTCGCTTGTTCTCTCATTACGGGCCTTGGCAGCGGGTCAGATTCACTTCATGGCTTAAAACCGAACCTTTCAACAGGGATTCCTTCTGTATCTGAGTCAGAGAGAGAGAGAGAGAGAGAGAGAATGAGAGAGAGAGAGAGAGAGAGAGAGAGAGGGAGGGAGAGGGAGGGAGGAGAGGCATTATGGAATGCAATAGCCAGCTGTTGAAGGGCAGGATTAGCCGGGTTTAATGGAGCCTCTAGCCAGCGCTGGTCGTGTTCTCCGCAGTCTTCTGGAATGTTCTGCTGGATTCAGGAGGCAGAGGCTAAACGGTCGGAATGAGAAACAGACAGAAAGGCCGTGACAGCGGCGGAAGGATATAACCACAGGAAAACAAATTCACTGTCTGACCACATTATAAAGCCTCCGAGAGAGAGAGAGAGAGAGAGAGAGAGAGAGAGAGAGAAAGAGAGGGAGAGAGAGAGAGTCGTGCCCACTACCCTCAGTTCATCATACAGCAGCTGTTGCGGCGTTCTCCAAACTATTAGCGGCTTACTGGAGTCCCCTCGGATCCTCCGGAGCCTCGACCTCATTTCCTGCGCTCTTTGTTTCAGCATCGCTACTACCAGCCCACTAGTCAGCGCTGGGGACCTCACAGAACCGGAGAACTGGCAAACCGGCACACGCTGGGGGGAGGGGGTTATGGGGGGGGTCTGGGTTTGGTTCATCTTCACGCAACACAAGAAATACAAATCCAGAGATCGAAGTCACATAGTAATCAGAACCACATGGGAAGGTTCTATACAGAACCACTGGCGTGGTGAATTTTCAGGGCTTCTCTGTTGTCCTTACTAAAGAACACTTTAAGAACCATCTTTTTTTAAGAGCGTAGGCAAAAGTGGAACGTTTATTTTCATATGTGGTGTATAAGGTTCTATATAGAACCGTTTTCAGAATGGTTCCATGTAGCATCAGAAAGGGTTCTTCCATTCTGATCACTTCAAGCTCCTAACAACAGCAGAACCCAATACAGAACCACTTTCAAAAGGTTGTATACAGAACCATATGCACCATGTTCTCCGTCCATCTGGAGAACCATTTAATCATGCAACCCTGTAAGTCTGTAAACAGAACCAGGGCCCTTACTAAAGAACACTTGAAGAACCATCTTTTTTTAAGAGCTTTTTTTTAAGGTTCTATATAGAACCGTTTTCAGAGTGGTTCCATGTAGCATCTAAAAGGGTTCTTCTATTGTGGTCACTTCAAGCTTCTAATAACAGCAGAACCCAATACAGAACCATATGCACCACATTCTTCGTCCATCCGAAGAACCATTTAATCATGCAACACTGTAAATCTGTAAATAGAACCAGGGCCCTTACTAAAGAACACTTAAAGAACCATCTTTACATAAGAGCGTAGTCAAAAGTGGAACGTTTATTTTCATATGTGTTTATGGTTCTGTATAGAACCGTTTAAAAACAATGGTTCTATGTAGCATCAGAAACGGTGACAATGTCAAGCTTAACAACAGAGAACCCTTTTGGGTGCTGTAGACGGTAGAACCATATACAGCACGTTCTCTATCAAGCTGGAGAACTGTTTCTCCATGTGAGGAAGCATTTAAGCATGCAGGTGGTTCTAGATAACCCTTTTTGTTTGAGGAGAGCTGAAAGAGACAAGAGTGAAAGTCGGACTATTGGAACCGAGACGTCTCAACACGCTGCAGAACCACTTTTAAATAGGTTATATATAGAACCATGTGCACCATCTATAGAACCATGTAATCATGCAAGTGGTTCTCTATAGAACTCACGGTCGCTCTTAGAAGCAGAGCCTTTATTAAAGAACACTTAAAGAACCGTCTGTTTTAGGAGCGTAATCAAAAGTAGAATATGTCTAGTTTCATATGTGGTGTATATGGTTCTCTATAGAACCATTTTACGGTTCCATGTAACACCAAGAAGGATCCCTCTATTGTGACGAGGTCAAGCTTGTGGTGACAGCGGAACCCTGTTTGGTGCTATACAGAACCACTATCAGAAAGGTTATAGATAGAACCATATTCATCCACAGATCCATCTAATCATCCAAAGGTTCTATGGAGAACCCATGGCTGTTCTAGGAGCAGTGTCTTTATTAAAGAACACTTAAAGGACCATCTATTATTTTTTGAGTAGCCAGTTCTTCTACACGACCCAGTCCGGATTTCAGTCCAGCATGTTCTAGCTCTCATCAAAAATATGGTTCTTCAGGGTTCTCTAGATTCCTGGGCATGTTTAAAAGCAGTTCTCCAGATTGATAGAGAATGTGCTGTATATGGTTCTACTGTCTACAGCACAGGGTTCTGCTATTGTTGCATGATTGACATCACTGTCACCCTTTGTGATGCTACATGGAACCATTTTTTTAGAAAGGTTCTATGTAGAACCATATACACCACATATGTGTGAATGGAACCAGACGTCTCACACCAAACCCACTTGACCGCTACCATGCCACCTTTCCACTTTGCCCAGCCCTTGCAGTGGCGATGCCAGACCCCATATATAGACCACCTCCGTACCTGACATACCAGGGGGCTCAGAGGTGGGTGGCATGTTGGGGCTGGCCCCTCGCTGGCCGCTGGGCCCCGGCGGAGCCCTCTCTGGTGTCACTCCGTTTGTGTTAATATCAGAGGCTGATTAAACTCCCCTCGGGCTGCTTTCTCCAGCAGCCTCTAATTCTACCTGCTCCCACAGCCTAACCTACATAGGAGTCTGAGAGGGAGAGGGAGAGAGGGAGGAGGCCTCCGGAGAGAGAGAGGGAGCCCACGTTAGCCGGCGTGGATATGCAGGCGGCAGCAGCGGAGCATATGTCCAATTACGGGGCTGAAAGACGGAGCAGCAGCGCGGCGTTTGTGATTCGTGGCCGCAGGGGGCCCGCCGGAGCGCCGCGAGCGTCTGATCCGCGAACGGGAGTCCCCGCCGTTTTTGCGGTTCACCCAAATGGAGGAGTAATTATGGTGTGGTGAGAAGATGAGCGCTGCTGGGACTGAAGGAGTACGGCAGAGAGAGAGAGGGGGGAAGAGAGGGAGAGAGAGAGGGAGAGAGAGAGAGGGGAAGAGAGGGAGAGAGAGAGAGGGAGAGAGAGAGAGAGGGAGAGAGGGAGAGAGAGAGAGGGGAAGAGAGGGAGAGAGAGAGAGGGAGAGAGAGAGAGAGAGAGAGAGGGAGAGAGAGAGAGAGAGAGAGAGAGAGGGAGGGAGTTAGCCACTCAGACAGTGGTTATGTTACATGCCGGACCCAAACCACTGAGCTGGCTCCTCATCTTCACTGCCCCATAGTGCCCACTGCTGTTTCACCACACAGTCAGCTGGTGTTGCATAACTCTGGTGGGTTCTCCATGTCTAGAACACACATATAGACACTTCACTGACTATCTAACCCACCAGTGAACCTCCACATGTCTTCTGAGTGTGTATGGAATGTTGGTGATGAAAATCTGGAAAACCTGGAAATACTAAGTTCCTTTGGGGGACTATTTGACCTCACAGCGCCCTGCAGCATGTATCCCTCCACCATGAATGGAGTTTAAGGCTGAGATCTTCTCCACACTATCATAAACAGCGTCTCAGACATCAGGCAGCGTATTCAGAACCACCTCCTGTAGGAACTTCCTGTGAGGGAGCTTTTAGAGGGGACGTCTGGTTACCTTCACCACCACTGTGAACAGTTCTGACTCGGGTTCTCTAGAACCAAACCCACTCCGAATGACTCTGTTAACATCGTAATCATTTAATTATGATTTTTTTTTTCAATTTAAATTTTAATTATTCAGATTTTTTAAATATATAAAAAGAGAATTTTTTTTAAAATGTAAGAAATTTTAAAGATTTTTCTAAAATTAAATTTTTGAATTTTGCCAAATTTTAGTCACTGTTATTTATTAGCCAAGATTTTGGGGATAAATATGTAACTATGAAATATACAGTGGGCCATAATGTTTGCATAGACCATGTTTAATGTTTATTTATTATTTTCATTCAAAATTTTATGTTAAAATTGTGCATAAAAACGTTTAATTGTAATTGTCCATTAAAATGTGTGGAGCATGCACACTATCCGGGGGTGCCCAAACATTTGCAGATGGCCGTTTGAAGCCAGCTGGTGTTTACATTGTGTGATGATGGGAACAATAGAAATAGACCAAAATGGCCTGGAATGAAATATCGTTATACTGACGTACATCACAGCTGAGACCATTTCTCTTCCCTCGGTAAAGTTATGGAGATATAATATTAATAATGCTCGCTGTTGAGGATGATACACAATCTGGTGTTCCCTTACAGGAGAGGACGAGTCCTAACACACTCCGGTCTTTAATTTGGATTAGATTTTAGAGCATTTCTATTGGTCCATTTCTCATCATATTTGGGTCCATTATGGTGTAATACAAAAACATATTAATGACACGTAATTATGTCAAAATTTACATTTACATATTTACAAAAATGGACAGAAATGTACAATAAAATAAAATAAAAGTGTATGAAATGTACAAATATTTACAAAAATGTACAAAAATTTACAAATAATGACAAATATTTATAGGAATGTACAAAAAAATACAAAAAATTACAAATATTTACACAAAATAGCAAATCTACAAATATAAAAATTGAGAAAAGTGCACAGAAATTCTCCAAAAATATAAATATTAATAAAAATATACAAAAATGTATATAAAAAGCACAAAAATGTATAAAAAATTACGATGTTTATTAAATTAAAAATGTCAAAATAAATTATAAAAAAAGAACTGATTTCATATGAACATGGTTTCCATGTGAAACTGTGACAAAAGCTATTGAAAAAACAAACAAACAAACAAACAAACAAAACAACAGCAGCTCCACACCTGCGCTGGCTTATCTCAGTGACCTCCAGCCAGCTATAGAAATAAGCACAGCAGGAACTTATCGAGCTGGTTGGAATCAGAGTCGGGCCGTTCTGCGTGGTGGATGCGCGGAACACGCAGCCCCGCCCCTCTCTCCTCACCTCCACGGCTGCGTGTGAGCGCCTGCGTCGGTGCAGTCACTAATGTCACTTCTGGAGGCTTTGTGTTTGGCTGGCAGTGCTCTCGTCAGCAGAACCATCTGTCCTCTCCTTCCCTGCGCCCGTGCGCTTCAGACTCTCTCCTTGCCAAAGTCACTGGCTTCAGTTTTTTTCCCTCTCTTCTCCGTCTCTCTCCTTCTCTCCTTTTTTAATCCTGGAAACCTTGTGAAGTGGCGTGGCGCCTTGCCGAGGCGAGGTGTTCTCGGCTGAAGTGAGGGCCAGATGTTACAGGAGTTTGTGGGAGACGTTGGCGGAGACGCTGGCCGTGACGCGGTGACAGGCGCTCGGCGCCCTCCGCCGGTCGCGAATCCGAAGCGGAGTCGGTAAAGGAGAAGGCGGCTTGCCTTCAGCGGCTGTCCAGAAGATAATGTCACTTGCTTGCGCCCTACAGCGCAGGGCCGTGCGTTGTTAGAGCAGTTTTGACAGCCCTCTGTCAGCGGGACACGGCCGGGGCCCTTCAGGGATGCCGAGCAGACGGCGGCCGGTTTAATGAGGGCCGAAGACGCCGTCCTGCTCCGCTGTTGCTCCCTGAACCCCGGCGAACGTCAGTCCTGGTGCAGCGGTGATGGCTGTCGCCTGCTACCATGTGTGGCATCGTCTGACTGTGTTACGTGTTTCCGTATCTTCATCTACAGCCCACCTTTTCCAACTCATCCAGGCACACGACGGGAATTCCAGCCTCCGGCTTTTCCTATCCGGGTCTTGTCATGCGTTTGGCGTTGGTTTATCATCACCCACGACCCAACCTTAAAAGATCTACTGCCATGCCGGGGCTTAGGAGACGCACCTGAAGACCCCTGCTGTGGAGGAACCTTTTCAGGTGTCCTAAAGAACCTTGTTCTTGCAGGTTCTTCAAAGAACAAGGTTCCTCCACAGCAGGGGTCTTCAGGTGCGCTCCCTAAGCCTCACCATGGCGGTCGGCCCTCATTCCCGGCTGACAGAAACACATTTGACTCCACTTCAGGTGCTCCTGCTTGCTTGGAATGAAAACCTGCAGCCGTGCCGCCCCTGTTGCGGACCCCTGCTCTTTGGCATCGTGCCAAGGACCCCTTTAGTGGGTTAAGTGAGAGCTGCCAGATCGCTAAACTGTGGTGCATCCCCCTGGGGCCAGAACTGGACACTCTTAAGCTGTACCCTGATTGACAAGTCGTTTCCTTGGCCAACATACCCAGATCTCTCTCTCTCTCTCTCTCTCTCCTTCCAGCAGGTCCAGGGTCAGCTGCCTCCCCTGATGATCCCCGTGTTCCCGCCAGATCAGAGGACTCTGGCTGCAGCCGCTGCCCAGCAGGGATTCCTCTTGCCTCCAGGCTTCAACTACAAACCAGGCTGCAGTGAGTGTCTAGCATCCTGCATCTCCCTCAAGCTCCTAAACCTGTCAGACCACCTCAGGCCGCACCTTATCCCGGTCATGTCCCTAAGGGGCTGTTGCGGCCGCAGGGTCTCGATTGAGTAGGACCGCACGGTCTCTGCTAGGTACGGTTGAACAGCCCTGGCGTAGACCGGTGAACCCGGAGTATTCTTGACCTCGGTGTTGTGGCAGGGATTCAGGGAAATGTTTGGGAAGCTCCAGGACAAGGGTTGGGAACCAGCCCTACTCCTGGAGATCTACCTAACGTCTAACCCCATTGATCCAAGATCTTCGTTAAGACGTTAATTAGCTGGGGCAGGTTGGACGGCGTTGGGACAGAGCTAGACTCTCCAGGAAGGTTCCAGGAGCAGGGTTGGTGACCACTGGACTAGAGCCTTCCGAAACCAGATCGGCGAAACCAGATTGTTCGGCCTGGACCACAAGCTCCCGTCTCTTGCCTAAGCGAGATCAGCCAAACTCCGGCGAGGCCCGTCATCTCTTCCACACAACAGACTCTCGGTGTGTGCGGAGAGTCTCCGTGCATTGTGTCTCCGAAGTCGGAGTAAAGCAAGGATAGGAAAAAAAACAGAAGAAGCAGAAAACTTCCTCTGGGGGTTTGCGTTTTTGGCCGTAGCAGTCCAACTGTGAAGCAATGTGTTGTTTACCGCGAGAGGCGAGCGTGGCGGCTGCCAGCAGCGAGGCTGCCGAACGTGGACGGAGGGTGGGGGGATGGGGGGTGGTAGAGAGAGTGACCTGCCCCAGGTTGCCACACATTAACACGAACCGCCGCCAGAACGCGCGTCCAAACACGCCTCGCACAGGCGGCCTAGCGCACGCCTCCGTCGCCGCACACACATACGCACCTCCCTCCCAAGACGGGACCTAGTCCTCGGCTCCAGCTCCGCCCACCGCACTTCACAGTTTCCCAAACAAGTCTGCACCCCCCCCCACTCACACACGCACTTCCATAACACCCCCCTCCTTTTAATTACTGCTAGCCGCACCGCCGCACACTGCCCAACTTTTTCAATTACGCATGTGCTTTTTAGCTCCGGGACGCTACAAGCAAAACTGAAGCGAGGGGGGCCGGGGGTAGGACGAGGTCCCTCCGGCACGGGACGGGTCCGAGGGGGGACCCCCGGTTCCCACCCGTCTTCCCCAGAGCGGGACCGCTAAGGACCCGCAGGCCGGCCGAAAGACGCAGCGTCTCCGAGCCAAGAGCAACATGTTTGCTTTCGTTTTTTTCCCTCCCTTCTTTCTTGCTCTTTTGTTACAGCTGTCCCCGGGAGACAAATAAAATAGCTGGAATACTTCTGTTTATTTAGGGACTGAGAAAGGAGGAAGGGGGGAGGCGGTGGAGAGCAAAAACACATCATCTCCCCAGAATACATCCTTGAACCGTGTCCAGAGAGCGCTCTTCCAGTCTGCAGGCCCGGCTTGTTTTTTAAACAGGGAGCGTTGTATGGGAAAAAATGTTTTTTTGGATGGTGCGATAGGGGCGTCTGGTTTATAGCTTACCGAGACAGGGTCCTGCTTCCTCCAGTTCTCCTAGAGTTCAGAGACAGACACTGTGGAGTCTGGGCCAGCGAAGACGGCCACTGGACTGTCCGCCCTTAAAGGGACAGTCCGGCAAAAACCTAATGCTAACTCGTTGGCTTACTGTTCCCAGACTGGCTATGCTCGAATGCCGGTTCGGTGTTTATAGGAGTCTAACTGACCGTACCTCTCGGCCATGACGCCTCCGGCACGGGACGGGTCCAAGCGGGGACCCCCTAATGACTAGTCGCCAATCATGAGATTATGAGACTAACAACCTGGATCCCTGAGAGAAGACTCCGGGTGATGAGCCTGGTGATTCCCGGTGTACGTATCTCCGGTTCCCTCTTGGATCTTGCACGGTTGAAAGCTGGTTACTCTCCAGACCACCACTACGGTCTCGGCAAGGCCGCCTAGGGTCTGTATCTCAGGTTCCCTGAAGGCTAGCAATGTGATCCAGAGCAAAGCTCTCCTGACCCATGTTGCTCTACCAGTCTATAGAGCTCCAAAGAGCAGACGTTGAGTCTCATCGTCTAAGTTTCCCAGTGGCTGGAGAGGAAGCATAGCATCCAGTGATCCTGGACCGTTGGAGGTCGGTTACTCTTAGTTGTCGTCCTCTGAATCTTACTGACTCTTCGGAGTTCCACAACGGGCGCCAGTCTCAGCAAGGCCACCTAGCGTGCGCCTAAGCTGGACACAGCTTTACGAGATTCCGGGATTCGTATCTCCTGGTCCCCGAAGGCTAGCAATGCGACCCAGAGCAATGCTCTCCTGGCCCATGTTTCTCTACAATTGACAGAGCTACAACGATCCTGTGGTTGGAGAGGGAGGAGAGCATCCAGTGATCCTGGAAAGTCGGAAGTTGGTTCCTCTGAGATGTAGTGCTCTAAATCTCTCATTCTCTCCAGAGCTCTAGTCACCCAGGGTCACCTGAGGCGGACACAGATTTGCGAGACTCTAGGGTCCATACGTCTGGTTCCCTGCAGGCTAGCAATGGGGTCCAAGGAAGCGCTCTACCGATCTACAGAGCTTCAGAGATCAGACACTGAGCAGCGTCATCTCAGGATTCCTGTGGTTGGAGAGGGAGCGTAACAGCCTGCGATCCTGTAAAGGTTGAAGTCAGTTACTGCAGAGCGCCTCGGCAAGGCCACCTAGGGTGCAGCTAAGTCGGACACAGATGTGTGGGATTCAGGGGTCTGTATCTCTGGTTCCCTGAAGGCTAGCAATCTGATCCAGGGCTTGGTGGAAAGGGTACGTCAGGCTCTACTGGCCTGGTGTTTCATCACAGAGTCTCCCCTAGTGTGACGTGGTGGTGGTCAGGGAGTTTGATCAGCCGCCAGATGGTAATGACACTGAACGTTGACCATGCATGTTAGCTACATTAGCTTAGCCCATAAGCTAAACTTTGGAGACCTAACACTGGTCTTGGTTAATCACGGCGAGAGGGGCCGACTGAATGAATCTGACGTGGTCATGTAAAGTCCTGCTGTTGGTTTTTCAGCGCTCTGTCTCTTTAAGAGTAGACACATGGCAGGACGAAGCCTGAAAAGTGCTGATGCTCTGAGAACCTCAGGACGAGGACTGTCAAAGCGTTTTGATCTTTTTCAAAGGCTCTCAGTCTGCCATTAAACAAACATGTTTCCTGTCACACGCTGAAAGGAATCTCGGCTTTTCCATCCAAACGAGGCACTGTTCTTCCCCCTGTCCTTTATGAATCACCCATGACCAGTGGTCAATGTGTAAAAGCATTCGGAGGGGAAGGAGGGGACGGTGGGCTCAGCCAACAGACAGGGGGGCTTTTAGAAGCTGTAACTTCTTTCACGTGTCACGTGTATCTGAAGATGCGTACAGGACGTCTCAAAGAGCTCTTAAATCAGCTCTGCTGTCATCACTTAGCATCGCTATCGGCCGCGTCCCCTTTCAGACTCTCAGCTGTTTTGTGGTGTCTGGCAAAATGCTAAGCTCTCTAGGACAACCGTCATCCATCCTACAGAACCGCATGAGCCGCTCGGCACCGCTCACCGGAGCTTCAATCAGCTCTTTATTCCCCGCAATGAAACTCTCACAGCGGCCGGGTATGACCTTAACATATATCACTGTAGCCGTAGTAACAGCTCAGCTGGGAATCTCCAGTATTTACTAAGAGCTTCAAGCGTTAGTGTACTGTAAGTAGCGTGTTGGTGTACAGTAACTCAGTAAGTGTAATGTGTTAGTGTGCTGTAAGTAGCGTGTCAGTGTACGGTAACTCAGTAAGTGTAATGTGTTAGTGTACTGTAAGTAGTGTGTTGGTGTACAGTAACTCAGTAAGTGTAATGTGTTAGTGTGTTGTAAGTAGTGTGTTGGTGTACAGTAACTCAGTAAGTGTAATGTGTTAGTGTGCTGTAAGTAGTGTGTTGGTGTACAGTAACTCAGTAAGTGTAATGTGTTAGTGTGCTGTAAGTAGCGTGTGGTTGGTGTACAGTAACTCAGTAAGTGTAATGTGGTTAGTGTGCTGTAAGTAGTGGTGTTGGTGTACAGTAACTCAGTAAGTGTAATGTGTTAGTGTGCTGTATGTAGCGTGTTGGGTGTACAGTAACTCAGTAAGTGTGGATGTGTTAGTGTGCTGTAAGTAGTGTGTCGGTGTACAGTAAACTCAGTAAGTGTAATGCGTTAGTGTGCTGTAAGTAGTGTTGTTTGGTGTACAGTAACTCAGTAAGTGTAATGTGTTAGTGTACTGTAAGTGTTGGTGTTGGTGTAGAGTAACTCAGTAAGTGGTAAATGTGTTAGTGTGCTGTAAGTAGCGTGTTGGTGTACAGTAATTCAGTAAGTGTAATGGCGTTAGTGTACTGTAAGTAGTGTGTTGGGTGTAGAGTAACTCAGTAAGTGTAATGTGTTAGTGTGCTGTAAGTAGCGTGTTTGGTGTACAGTAACTCAGTAAGTGTATATGTGTTAGTGTACTGTAAGTAGCGTGTTAGTGTGCCTGTGTGTACAGTAAACTCAGTAAGTGTAAGTGTAAGTGTGTTAGTGTGCTGTAAGTAGTGTGTGTGTGTGTTGTGGATGTACCAGTAACTCAGTAAGTGTAATGTGTTAGTGGTGCTGTAAGTAGCGGTCGGTGGGTACAGTAAACTCAGTAAGTGTGATGTGTTAGTGTACTGTAAGTAGCGTGCGGTGTACAGTAACTCAGTAAGTGTAATGTTGTTAGTGTGCTGTAAGTAGTGTGTCGGTGTACAGTAACTCAGTAAGTGTAATGTGTTAGTGTACTGTAAGTAGTGTGTCGGGTTGTACAGTAA
>JAMWET010006390.1:27500-40000 GCA_024036415.1 Prochilodus magdalenae | reverse complement strand
ATCAGACTGTAGCATCGTCTAACTCAGCCCTGCTGGTGTATATAGAAGTGCACCAACACTGTAGCAACCACCTGGGACACTGAGACGTATGCAGCGGTGAGATGGAGGGACGAAAGAGGAGGCTGAGGAGTGAGAAAGAAGGAGTGTGTGAGCCGCAATACTGGAGGGCTATAAATAAGGTCAGTAGTGGAGGTCAGGCATCGTATGTGCAGGCAGATGTTGCACCATATTGCACCAGATCACTGTAAGAGAGGGAGAGAGAGAGAGAGAGAGAGAGAGAGAGAGAGAGCGGGAGAGAGAGAGAGAGAGAGAGAGAGAGAGAGAGAGAGAGAGAGAGAGAGAGAGAGAGAGAGAGAGAGAGAGAGAGAGAGAGAGAGAGAGAGAGAGAAAAGAGAGAGAGAGCAGGAGAGAGAGAGAGAGAGAGAGAGAGAGAAAAGAGAGAGAGAGCAGGAGAGAGAGAGAGAGAAAGAGTAAGAGAGGGAGAGAGAGAGAGAGAAAAAAGAGTAAGAGGGAGAGAGAGAGAGAGAGAGAGAGAGAGAGAGAGAGAGAGAGAGAGAGAAAGAGAGAGAGAGCAGGAGAGAGAGAGAAAGAGTAAGAGAAGGAGAGAGAGAGAGAGAGAAAAAAGAGTAAGAGAGGGAGAGCGAGAGAGAGAGAGAGAGAGAGAGTGAAAGAGAAGGAGAAAGAGAAGGAGAAAGAGAGAGGGAGAAACAGAGAGAGAGAGAGAGAGAGAGAAGGGAGAGGGAGGGAGAGAGGGAGAGAGAGTGTGTGTGTATTGTGTAATGGTGTGTGTATTGTATGAGTGTGAGTGTGTGTGTGTGTGTGTGTATGTATGTGTGTGTGTGTGTGTGTGTATTGTATGAGTGTGAGTGTGTGTGTGTGTGTGTATTGTGTGAGTGTGAGTGTGTGTGTGTGTGTGTATTGTATGAGTGTGTGTGTGTGTGTGTGTATTGTATGAGTGTGTGTGTATTGTATGTGTGTGTGTGTATTGTATGTGTGTGTGTGTGTGTATTGTGTATCTGTGTGTGTGTGCGTGTTGTGTGTGTGCGTGTTGTGCGTGTGCACTCAGTGATAAGCGTGCTGCTCTCTGGAGTGAAATCTTCCCGGCGATAGTGATCAGTGATCTGCTGGTGCTGTCCTGGTCCATTGAGGTCACTGACACAGCTGACAGATAGCCCGGCTGGATCGATACATCCCTATCTCCACTAAACCATAACAGGCTTACACAGCACGGCCAGGAGCCGCTGGACACACCGCACAAACACAACCAAACACACCTGGCCGGCGCGGCATAACCACACACCTGTCATGCCAACACCATTACTCTCATTAGCTTCAGGTACCTACAGAGGACTGTGTGGAGGGAATACAGTTCATTAGGAACTGATGTACAGTCGCCTGTTTATCAGCTGTTTATTAAACTGCACTAAACGTCCATTTACATTTATATCCACATCATATTAGCACGTCCAGTCATCCCAGGTATGGATATATATCTAATACTGCTCGTTATGGCACAGTTCAGGAATATTAGACGGTTATTCCACATGTTTCTGTACCTGTTTGCTAGTTTTAGGTCCTTTAACTTTAACTCCATTAGCACAGCAGTTTCTTCATTATTTATAGAAATACTCCTTAAAATTCAGCGTATTTCAAAAAATAATATTCAAAAAATGATAAAAGAGATCAAATGATTTGAGTTATTAAGTTAAATACTGGTGATATTCTCATCACTGGACATTAAAGATATATATATACAGTGTTTGGTTTGTTTTAGCATGCTAATATAAGTAACCTTTCCAGATTTTCTGCTTTATTTATTTTAAATGTTGCGAGTAAACTGCAGCGGTGCATTAAAACGTGCTGGTGTTTTCCCTATAGAGGACCTGTGTGTGTTGTCGTGCAGGTCATTTGACTGTGGACCCACATTTTTGCATACACATTTGACTTTGACAAGTCAGTGTGCCGTCACTGCGGCTCTAGTTACACTAGACGCTCGGTCAGCAACACATCCCACGTGTGCAACAACATGATCTACACACAACGTAGTGTGCAGCCCAACACATACGCCAAATATCATCACGAACAGGCATCTCCAACCTAGTAACCTCAGAGGAAAGTAAAAAACTAACTGATATCTAACTCTTAAATATCTAACTCTTAAATAACTAACTCTTAAATATCTAACTCTTAAATAACTAACTCTTAAATATCTAACTCTTAAATAACTAACTCTTAAATATCTAACTCTTAAATAACTAACTCTTAAATATCTTACTCTTAAATATCTAACTCTTAAATATCTAACTCTTAAATATCTTACTCTTAAATATCTAACTCTTAAATATCTAACTCTTAAATATCTAACTCTTAAATAACTAACTCTTAAATATCTAACTCTTAAATATCTTACTCTTAAATATCTAACTCTTAAATAACTAACTCTTAAATATCTAACTCTTAAATATCTTACTCTTAAATATCTAACTCTTAAATATCTAACTCTTAAATATCTAACTCTTAAATATCTTACTCTTAAATATCTAACTCTTAAATATCTAACTCTTAAATATCTAACTCTTAAATAACTAACTCTTAAATATCTAACTCTTAAATATCTTACTCTTAAATATCTAACTCTTAAATATCTAACTCTTAAATAACTAACTCTTAAATATCTAACTCTTAAATAACTAACTCTTAAATAACTAACTCTTAAATATCTAACTCTTAAATAACTAACTCTTAAATATCTAACTCTTAAATAACTAACTCTTAAATATCTTACTCTTAAATATCTTACTCTTAAATATCTAACTCTTAAATATCTAACTCTTAAATAACTAACTCTTAAATATCTTACTCTTAAATATCTAACTCTTAAATAACTAACTCTTAAATATCTAACTCTTAAATATCTTACTCTTAAATATCTAACTCTTAAATATCTAACTCTTAAATATCTAACTCTTAAATAACTAACTCTTAAATATCTAACTCTTAAATATCTTACTCTTAAATATCTAACTCTTAAATATCTAACTCTTAAATAACTAACTCTTAAATATCTAACTCTTAAATAACTAACTCTTAAATATCTAACTCTTAAATAACTAACTCTTAAATATCTTACTCTTAAATATCTTACTCTTAAATATCTAACTCTTAAATATCTAACTCTTAAATAACTAACTCTTAAATATCTTACTCTTAAATATCTAACTCTTAAATATCTAACTCTTAAATATCTAACTCTTAAATAACTAACTCTTAAATAACTAACTCTTAAATATCTAACTCTTAAATATCTAACTCTTAAATATCTAATTTTTAAATATCTAACTCTTAAATATCTAACTCTTAAATATCTAACTCTTAAATATCCAACTCTTAAATAACTAACTCTTAAATATCTAACTCTTAAATATCTAACTCTTAAATATCTAACTCTTAAATAAATAACTCTTAAATATCCAACTCTTAAATAACTAATTCTTAAATATTTAAGTTTTAAATGTCTAACTCAAATATCTAACTCTTAAATATCTAACTCTTAAATAACTTACTCTTAAATATCTATATATAACTTTTAACTAACTTACATTTTAAATAGCTTTTAAATAGTCAGTTTTAAATAACTAACAACTAACTAACTTTTAATTAGCTTTTAACTAATGTTAACTTACTAACTTTTAGCTAACATAAAACTCATTTTATCAAACTTTTAACTTTTAAATAACATTTTAACTAACTTTTAATAACTAACTTGTAACACATTTAAAGAACTAACTTTTAAATAACTTTTAAATAACTTGCTTGTAATTAACTAACTTCCAACTAACTAGGTTTTAAATCATTTTTAAGTAACTTTTAACTAACTTATAAATGACCAACTAGTAAATAACTAACTTGTAATTAAATAACTAACCTTTAACCAACTTTTAAATAAACAACTTTTCCCTAACAAACTTTTAATAAGTACCTTTTAACTCATTTATAACTAACAAACTTTTAAATAACTTTTAAATAATTAACTTTTAAATGGCCAACTTTGAAATAACTTTGAATTAACTAATTTTAAGTAGCTTTTAAAAGACCAACATGTATGTAACTAATCTTTTAGCTTCTTAACTCAACTTTTAACTAATTGAACTGACTTTTACTAACCTTTATAACTATATAATCCTAACTTCTGTAATTTTTTATTGGTAAGATCTTTTATTTAAAGCTATTTTGGAGCATTTCTGTTTTGTGTTTGAAAATTGAACAACAAGAACAACAAGCGGTTACACTGTACAGTGAAACTCCTACTCTGCACCAGCTCCCAGACTACATCCTAGGAATAAATATTAAATACTAATAAAACTAATAAATTCTAAATACAGATTAAAGAAGGAACAAAAACATTAGAGGATGTGTTTATTAAGACAATATGTAAATGACAGCACTCAGGTATCCATAACGACTGTACATGTATCACAGTTGACACACCGTGTACGTTATGCACTATGATAATAATAATACTGGCCCTTTTAGACGTGACACGCTGAATCACCAGTGTGCGGTGAAGCGGTCTGCAGTGTTCCAGCGGTCAGCTATGCAGGGACTGAGCATGGACTGCATTACTGGGCAGAGGCTTGCGGTGGAGGAGCATGAGGTGGAACAGTGAGGTGTTCAAAACCCTGGTGGCCTGGGGGAAGACCAGAGACAGCATGGAGACAGGTGTATATTGGGATAGCCACGCCCCTTTCCCATCCCTGAAGGAGCGGAGGGGCCCAGGCAGGCTTGTGGTTTCCGTGCCCCTCTCACTCTCAGTGTTCTTAAACGTAATCAAGGCACCGGGATCCTCCCGCACGAGAGATTTTAATTGCTCCTCTTCTTTGTGGCCGCTGTGTGCGGCAGGCTGGCTGTTTGTTTGTTTTGTTTGGCAGCGTCTTCAGCCGAAGCCGGAGTGAGCCGCTATCGGAGTGGCGCAGAGCTTACAGTGCGGTGTACCCTCCATAAACCCCCACCCCCCAAAAAAACTTGGAGTCAGACACGTATAAGGGGAATGTGAATGGAAACAACTGCCAGCGGTGACCAGTAGCTGTGGGCCCGGCCTCAATCAGACAATAGAGAGAAACAGAGAGAGGGAGAGAGAGAAAGGGAGAGAGAGAGGGAGAGAGAGAGGGAGAGAGAGAGAGAGAGAGAGAAAGAGAGAGATAGAGGAGCTTTAATCAGAGTAAAGCGGGGGATTATTGACGAGGGAACAGACAGCTGCCTGCGGACGCAACAAAGGCAGGCATGGTGAGAGTGACGGGTAGCAGTGACAGTGGGTCCGTCTCTATCAGGCTCCAGGAGAAGGCGAGGGCTGAGGGGCTGAGGGGCTGAGGGGCTGAGGGGCTGAGGGGCTGAGGGGCCGAGGGGCCGAGGGCCAGGGGCCTGCGAAGATGCGCGTCAGTAACATTAATGCTCTGAAATGCAAAAGCCACATGATCGAGAAAGCCGTAGCATTAGAACCACCTCCTGGTATCTAGAACCATGTTATCAGCTCCACTGACCATACAGGACACTCTGTAGGTGTACAGGTCCAGACTGTAGTCCATCTGTTCCTCTGTGTACTGTATTACCCTGTTCTTCAATGGTCAGGACCCCCACAGGACCCCCACAGAGCAGGTAGTATGTGGGTGGTGGATCATTCTCAGCACTGCAGTGAGACTGACGTGGTGGTGGTGTGTTAGTGTGGGTGGTGCTGGTGTGAGTGGATCAGACACAGCAGTGCTGCTGGACACCTCAGTGTCACTGCTGGACTGAGAATCGTCCACCAACCAGAACTATCCAGCCAACAGCGTCCTGTGGGCAGTGTCCTGTGGGCAGTGTCCTGTGGGCAGCGTCCTGTGGGGCAGCGTCCTGTGGGGCAGCGTCCTGTGGGCAGCGTCCTGTGGGCAGCGTCCTGTGGGCAGCGTCCTGTGGGCAGCGTCCTGTGCCCACTGATGAAGGACTAGAGGATGACCAACACTGCACTGTGCAGCAGCAGATGAGCTATCGTCTCTGACTGTCCATCTACAAGGTGGACCAGCAAGGTAGGAGTGGACAGTGAGTGGACACAGTGTGCAGGTAGCTGTCAGTCATTGTCGTTCAGACTGTCAGACCGCTGCACCACTCAGGAGCCTAAGCTGTGTCCACACTTTTGCGGTTCTGTGTCGGTTAACTGTCCATAGATCGGACGTGTGTACCTGCCTGTCACACCCAAGCTGCGTCCATCCAAACCCTGAGACCTTCCCTCAGACCACAGACGATGGAAGAGAGCGTGCGTGTGTGTGTGTGTGTGTGGTATATGTGTGTGTGTGTATGTGTGTGTGTGTGGTGTAAGTGTGTGTGTGTAGTATATGTGTGTGGCGTATGTGTGTGTGTGTGTGTGTGTGTGTGTGTGTGTGTGTGTGTGTGTGTGTGGCGTATGTGTGTGTGGTGTGTGTCACAAAGAGAATGTTAGCAGCTGACATTTAAATTCCTTTATTTCATCCCCCCGTCTTGCGATCAGATTCTCAGCATCCCCCCGTGCCCACCTCCTCCCCCCGCCTTACAGTGTGTGTGCGTGTTAGTGTGTGTGTGTTTGCCGGTGGTCACCCCAGGGGCGGTGGGCTGTCACTTCTTGTCTAGTCATGCTGGCGATAGGGCGGCGGTGCTGTGAGCGTGTTCAGCAGCAGCCCAGCAGAAAGTGTGTGTGTGAGGATGTGTGTGTGTGTGTGTGAGGGTGTGTGTGTGAGGATGTGTGTGTGTGTGTGTGTGTGTGTGTGTACATGTACTTGTCTTGCTACCCCTTTGAGGACTAAATTGATTCACAGTGATAGGAAAGCATGACATCTGGTACAAGGGAGGAGTTTTTTGCTGATCCGGCACTTTAAAAACACCACAAGGGGAGAGGCTTGGTTTCGGCTACTGAGGTTGAGATTAGGATTAGAATTTAGAATCTAGAATCTATCATTAACCTCAGTAGCCCAAACCTAATCTATCCTTAACTTCAGTAACCAAATTCTAAATTCTGAGGTTAATAGATTAGGTTTTGGTTACTGAAGCTAAAAATAGATTAGGTTTTGGTTAGTGGGGACAGAGATAGATTAGGTTTTGGTTACTGAGGTTCAGGATAGATTTGGTTTTGGTTACTAAGGTTAAAGATACATTTTGATTTCGGTTGCTGAGGTTAAGGATATATTAGGTTTTGGTTATTAAGGTTAAAGATAAATTTTGGTTTTGGTTATTAAGGTTTCGGATAGATACGTTTTGGTTACTGAGGTTCAGAATAGATACGGTTTTGGTTATTGAGGATAGAGATATATTAGGTTTTGGTTACTGAGGTTAAGGATAGATTTGGTCTAGGCTACTGAGGTTCAGAATAGATACGGTTTTGGTTACTGAGGTTCAGAATAGATACGGTTTTGGTTATTGAGGTTCAAAATAGATACGGTTTTGGTTATTGAGGATAGAGATATATTAGGTTTTGGTTATAGAGGTTAAGGATAGATTAGGTTTTGGTTATTGAGGTTCAGAATAGATACGGTTTTGGTTATTGAGGTTAAGGATAGATTTGGTTTTGGTTACTGAGGTTAAAGATAAATTTTGGTTTTGGTTATTGAGGATAGAGATATATTAGGTTTTGGTTATTGAGGATAGAGATATATTAGGTTTTGGTTACTGAGATTCAGGATAGATTAGGTTTTGGTGATTGAGGTTCAGGATATATTTGGTTTTGGTGATTGAGGTTCAGGATAGATTAGGTTTTGGTGATTGAGGTTTAGGATAGATTTGGTTTTGGTTACTGAGGTTAAAGATAAATTTGGGTTTTGGTTACTGAGGTTCAGGATAGATTAGGTTTTGGTGATTGAGGTTCAGGATAGATTTGGTTTTGGTTACTGAGGTTCAGGATAGATTTGGTTTTGGTTACTGAGGTTAAGGATAGATTTGGTTTTGGTGATTGAGGTTCAGGATAGATTTGGTTTTGGTTGCTGAGGTTCAGGATAGATTAGGTTTTGGTGATTGAGGTTCAGGATAGATTTGGTTTTGGTTACTGAGGTTAAGGATAGATTTGTTTTTGGTTACTGAGGTTAAAGATAAATTTTGGTTTTGGTTACTGAGGATAGAGATAGATTAGGTTTTGGTTACTGAGGTTAAGGATAGATTTGGTTTTGGTTACTGAGGTTAAGGATAGATTAGGTTTTGGTTATTGAGGTTAAGGATAGATTTGGTTTTGGTTACTGAGGTTAAAGATACATTTTGGTTTTGGTTAGTAGAGTACAGAAGTACGTGGAGGTCCTCATAAATATGGCGAGACCAGCATGTGTGTGTGTGCACTCCCTGCCTCGGCCAGTCTAGCAGCTGTAGCTGGTCCTGTAATAGAACTCAATTCAGAGAGCAAATAAAGCGGTCTGATTCAGTGGACTGGACACAGACTGCATCACACACACTCACACTGCCTTAGTTCATCTTTTGTGGAGAGGGGGGTGAGTGGGGGGCTTCAGCTGAGGCACGCTCGGGTGCACACACATCCAGGAGCCGTGGTGGGGGTAATTGAACAGAAATGACCAACAAGACCTTTATTTTATCGCCTATTCCCCCAGCTCGCTCGCTCTCTCTCTCTCTCTCACACACACACCTCTCTTACTGATCACACCACTCTCAGAGGTGCCTCAGTGTGTGTGTGGGTGTGTGTGTGTGTGTGTGTGTGTGTGTGTGTGTGTGTGTGTGTGTGTGTGTGTGAGTGTGTGTGTGTGTGTGTGAGTGTGTGTGTGTGTGTGTAGAACCCCTTTTAGTGCTAGATAGAGCCAACCGGTCTGAATGACAATTCTGCCATGCAGAGGAGCATGCAAATGATTCTTTGAGTGCTCACGGTTCTAAACAGAACCATTGTCTTTACTAAGGAACCCTCAAAGAACCATCTTCAGGCTCCTGCAGATGGCGCTGTATGAGGATGATGGGGCTATAAATCCCTGTGGGGTGTGAGTGACGGGATCCATAGATTGGGAAGAGGTGCTACAGTGCAGGGAATGTCTCGTTCCATGTGTGGAAAATGGCTCCAGAGCAGATGTTAATGATTGGCTAAAAGGAGCTGCTTGTGGGCGTGGCCAAAGACCATAGTGTGAAGGAAGTAGCTGAATCTGCAGGTGTATGGAAGCGTACGGTCATACGGGTCTACCAGCAGTGGATACAATCCCAGCCTACAGGGAATTCTCCTCGGAATGGTGCCTGAGCACTGATGTGTCCTACATCCAGAAACTTTATTAAAATTTAAAATTTAGTAGTTAAATTTGCGACCTTGGTTTTACACCGTAAAGGTCATTCGGGGTCTTTATAATGCTATACCCTGGACCCTAATTCTCAAAAGCATGATAAAATAAAAGTCTTTTGTTTTGGTCACTAATTTTGGAGACTTAAAAAATAATAAATTTTAAGTCATTTTGCAACATAAAATCCTACGCATCTTTTTTATTAGGATTGCTTATTTGTATTTCTAGTTGTTTGTTTTACCTACTGTTTTTTTTCCTTCTTTTTAATGCTTTACTTAACCAACATATTTGGTAGGACGGTTGGACCGCATGACGTTATTAAACTTCTGGAGAACTAAAAAAAAAAGAAAGAAAAATTAATTTTAAGTTTTGCAACACAAAATCCCAACTATTTTATTTTGAGTTTTTTATTTTTATTTAGACTTGTTTCATTTTATCAAATGTAGATTATCTTTTTAGGGGCTTTACTTAACCAAGTACAACCTATATAACCTTTACTTAATCTGGTACAACCTATATTATAGGACGGTTGTACCAGATGACGTTATTAGACTTTTGGAGGCTAAAAATAAATGAAATTTTTTACTGCCCAAAATCATCCCCAACTATTTTATTTGGAGTTATTTATTCTTATTTAGAGTTGTTTCATTTTATCTACTGTAAATTCCCTTTTTTCATGTTTTTCTGAACCAACACATATGGTAGGACGGTTGCACCATATGACATTTTTAGATTTTTGGTAAAATCTTGCTGAAATTGTTCATTTTCATTTTGGATTGTTTATTTTTATCTACTGCAAACGATGGGTTTTTTTTGAAGGTATACTTAATAAACATGCAGTATATGGTAGGACGGTTGCACCATATGACATTTTTAGATTTGTGGTAAAATCGTGCTGAAATATTTGATTTAGAATTGTCGATTTTCATTTTGGACTGTTTATTTTTATCTACTGCTAATTACAGTATGTTTTTTTTGAAGGTTTACTTAATAAACATGCAGTATATGGTAGGACGGTTGCACCATATGACATTTTTAGAATTCTGGAGGCTAAATAATGAATTTTATATGGATACACGAATCATTGAGAGGCATTTTTGAATCGTTTCTCTTGCGTTTAATACGGTAATATTACTATGGGTAGAATAATGGACTTGGTGTCAGGTACCCAGCCCTACAGTGATGCGTCCTCCGGTTTTTGCCGTGTGGGCCTGTTGGTTGTTGTTGTGGACCTGCTCTCTGTGTAATTGGTCTCGATCTTTATGGCCCATGTTGTTGTTGAGAGTTATATAAGCAGCGAGGCGTCACATACTCGGAGAAAAGCCGATTATGCTGGAATTTATCTTAGCGGTGATAACATCTCGTCCTCTTGCCCCCCCATAGTGCACATTCACTAATGCTCTCGCGCTGCATGCTGGGGGTGTATCGTCCGTGACACATGTTAAGGTGTTTCCTTATGAGCCCGGAGACCCAGCCGTGGTTAACGTCCACATTCCTGCGAGCGGAGGTTCTGTACTGCACCGAGATAAGGACTATCGGAAGCCCGAGGCCGATAAGAGAAGCATGAGGGTGCGCGTGTCTGTGTTAGCGCGGGTAGATACACACGGCACGGACGGGTTTTCTGGATGGAGATGTAGAAGTCTCGGATATGGCCGACAGAGGAGTGTAGCGAATGTGTGGAAGGGCTTGATGGAGAGACAGGGAGAGAGAGAGATGGGAAAAGGAAAGAGAGAGAGAGAGAGAGAGAGAGAGAGAGAGAGAGGGAGAGTGCCATGGCCATTTGCATAAACCAGTCTTTGTTTCCTGCTGGTGGCTGGCAGCCAGAGAGGAACAGAAGGACGGAAGTTTTACTCGCAAACAGCCACTCGCTTCCAAATCTTAAAGAGAAAAACACAATTAAAAAAAACAGCACCCCGATTTTTCATTTCTGCTCGTGCACACACACTCGCATCATCCCCTCATCCTTAACCAAGAGAAGAGAGAGACTGGGGGGAGAAATAAAACCCGTCTCAGAAAATAAGCCGCAACTGGGCTTCCCTACGGTGCCCCCAGAAGGAGGTGTGGGAGTCCAGTGGTGTTGGGAACCCAGGATCAATAACTGGTGATAAGTTTAGACTGATATGATCAATATTTATTGAGCTACACATACAGAAGTCTGTCTCTCAGTATGGCGTCGGGCCGCCGTGTTCGCTAACCCAACACGCCAGACGTCTCGGTATGGAGCTGTAGAGGTTCCTGATGGTGTCCTGTGATAATCCATCCCATGCAGCTTGAACATCCTCACACAGTTCCTGCAGATGGTGCGGTAGGGGTGGAGGTGGAGGGACACCAGGCCTTCTGGACGTGTGACGACAGACCGTTCATCTTGGTGCTGACCACGGTGCCTCCACACACGGATTCGTTGGGCGTCTCCACCAAGACTAAAGCGGGACTCGTCACTGAAGATGACCCGCTGCCATTCTGAGTCACTCCATGACAGTCTGGTACGACACCACTGCAGTCTTTGGTGACGGTGACGTGGTGTTAAGGACAGGCGTGGTAACGGTCTGTGTGCAGGTAGTCCTGCGTGGTGCAGCCGTCTGCCGATGGTGCTGCACTAACAGGATGACTCATGGAGGCACCACTGCTCGCTGGAGGTCTGTAGTGGTGGTGTTGGGTCAGGTACAGAGATGAGACCCGTCCTGGCTTACGATGGATGTATGTCCTTGTCCCATTCCTCGGTGCTGATCCGAGGGGACCGGGGCGGTTTGTTGTGCGGCTCTCCATCAGCTCGGAGATTCACAGCTTCTCTCCTCCGTCAGTACTTCTTCACCTTGTCTAAAAAGCCTCCGTCTGTTTTTCCTCCGTGAGTGTGCGTGACCCCGATGGGGAGTTTTTTCTTTTCCATTTTTTCCCAGAATGCACCTCACCCAGGGCTGCTGATAGCTGTTAGCGGCGGCCCCTTGAGGCCCTGATGGCGGGACGAGAAGTGACAGCTCTGTCCCCCCAGCACACAAACAGCCATCACGGCCTCTCTGCTAATGGCCAAACTGGCTTTTTAGCTAGCGTCTTTTTGTGACGGCGGGCATATTCATTTATTCATGGCTCTTTCTCTTCTTTTCCTTCCTCCTCTTCTCCCTCTCTCTTCTCATCCTCCCCTCCACCCACCCTTGACTCTCCGTCCCCTCTCTCTCTCTCCCCCTCTCTCTCTCGCTCTCTTTGAGTAGCAGCTGTATGCAGCTCAGTTGGCAGCCATGCAGGTGT
>JAMWET010006390.1:0-22500 GCA_024036415.1 Prochilodus magdalenae | reverse complement strand
TAAATGATCTTACACCCAGTTGATCGGTCCTAAAATTCAAATTTTTACTCAGCTGGAAACTCGATTTTTACTTATTACTACTGAAATTATTACTTATCCTGCTGTACTGGTGGATCATTTAGGTCCTAAAATAAACAAAATTATCTGCAGGTGTAAAGAGACGATCTGGCTTAATGAAATGTCACTTTAGTAAACATCTTGAAATGTGAACTTTAGGATTTATCCACCAGATATCTGATCATTTTACTCGCCAAGATCTCATTTTTTTGCAGTGCGGAATGTACTTGGGATGCAAAACCAGCTTCCCTACCACACAAAATGTAATCTCGACAGGTAAATGAATTTACATCCAGTTAATCTGTCCTAAAATTCTCATTTTTACACAGCTGGAAACTCATTTTAAGGCGATTTTTGCAAACCAGGTTATCCTACTGTACCGGCAAATAATTTAGTTCTTAAAATCATTTTATAATTATTTTAATAAGATCATTTTACTCACCAAGATCTCATTTTAGGCAGTACGGAATGTGTTTGGGATGCAAAACCAGCTTCCACACTTCACAAAATGTATCCTCGACAGGTAAAATGATCTTACATCCAGGTAATCTGTCCTAAAATTCTCATTTTTACACCGTTAGAAACTCAGAAGTCACTTTACTAAACATCTGGAAATGTGAATTTTAGGATATATCCACCAGATACCTGATCATTTTACTCGCCAAGATCTATTTTTTGCAGTACGGAATGTGTTTGGGATGTAAAACCAGCTTCCCTACCGCACAAAATGTAATCTTAACAGGTAAATGATCTTAAATCCAGGTAATCTGTCCTAAAATTCTCATTTTTTGATATTTGGAAGCTCATTTTTACTAATTATGAGTGCAAACCAAATTATCCAACTGTACTGGCCAATAAATAAAATTCTAAAATAAGCTAAATTATCCGCCAATATAAAGAGACGATCTGGCTTCCTGGAAATGTGGATTTTAGGATATGTCCACTAGATACACGATCATGTTAATCGCCAAGATCTATGTTTTTTGCAGTGCGGAATGTGTTTGGGATGCAAAGCCAGCTTCCCTACCGCACAAAATGTAATCCTGACAGGTAAAATGATCTTACATCCAGTAGACCTGTCCTAAATTTTTTATTTTTTGATATTTGGAAGCTCATTTTAGGTAGATTTTTACTAATTATGAGTGCAAAAACTGTACAATAAATTAAAAAAATAAAATAAACGAATTTATCTGCCAGTATAAAGAGATCTGGCTTCCTGGAAATGTGAATTTTAGGATATGTCCACTACAATACACAATCATTTACTCGGCAAGATCTGCTTTTTTGCAGTGCGGAATGTGTTTGGGATTCAAAACCCGGAAAATAATGCTACATCCAGTAGCTCTATCTTAAATTCCTGATTTTAGGATAGTAGGGTTAGATGTTTTCACTTATTCGTAGATGTTGAATACGTGTTAGCAGTGCAAGCCACATGCTCCCAGTGTACTGGAAGGTAAGGTAGTTAGTTTTAATGTTATTTCTTAGAAATAAGCTTAATTATCTCCTACATGACAAATATGGGAAATACCAGCTAGATATGAGAACGGGAGGCCAAGTGTGGACACACCAGGCACTGGAGGGACATGATTCCGTTGCTGATTCGTTCTCATAGGCCGAACTGATTGAGACCTCCCCACAGTGGTCCTCCGCTGAGGCACTGGTGCCGCTTGCCTTCCCACGGTGGTTGTACATCTCGGCACCCAGACTTTGCGACAGGCCCCAGCCGTGAGTGGGTGTGCGGGCCATAGGATGTATATGTTCAGTCCGTGGGTGTAAATCTGTTCTGTTAAGACTGCAAGCTGACCACAGAACTACTTGGCAGACAGCGAAGGGAACCAGATGAGGGAAGTGTGAGTGTGTGTGTGTGTGTGCGGACAAGTACGTGACAGGCCACTCCTCTAGACAGGCACGATTAGGACAGATCGCCAGGCGCGCACACTTGTCTCAGTAATTGAAACGTCAGCCGGGGTGATAAGGAGCAGGGCGAGTGATGTCACTTACATGTGTCAGCACTCCGGCACGGGGAAATATGACTTTGGCCGGCTGCATATCATTGCACCGGTAGGCCTGCGCTTAGCCGCGCTAGCTTGGTTACTTGGCGCGAGGCTTTCTGGCGTAGCCGTATTACTTAATGACCCTTAACAAAGTAATTACAGCTTCGGAAAGCCTCTCGGATCTTGGTCTCCTCCCTAACAGGAACGCCGCGTGTGTGTGTGTGTGTGGCTCGGCCTGAACCTAGCCTAGCCAAGCATGCAGCTTAGCCAGTCTCTCCCGATTCCCCCCTTTAGTAGCTTATTCAGGTTGGCTAACGTCCCACCCGAGGATTTGCCTCACGGAAGAACAATTCCGGCGGCAGGGAGGGCGGCATTATCTGTAATAAATATTCCGTTCTACCTCAGCGATCCGGTGGCAAGCCTGGCACAATAAGGGTCACGATACAGTATTCCACGCAAGGCCTTCTTAGTGTTCCTCATTCATGTGGAGCCATTGTGCTTCCGCGCCAATGGGAGGAGACGAGGATCCCTCTGGTTTCCCCCACCATTCAGCGCCGCGCTAATGAGGACAATCCTGTTAGGGCCCATCACGGAAGGGGAAGGTCTTAATCTAGCTCCCCAGCCCCTCGGATCCAGCTCCGCTGTCAAGCGCTCCGTGCCTAGCGAACCTCGGAGAGCCTTAGCCAGTGCATTTGACAGGGAGAGGGAAGGTGGGAGTGTGAGCGGGTGTGGTAGGCCATTGGGAAGCACCAGGTGGGAAGCACCGGGTGGTTCCGTCTTCAGAGTGCTATTTCGAGAGGTCGCTGGCGCTCCTCCGCTTGAGCAGGAGTTGCAGGCTCCACTGACGGAGCTCAGTGCTGCGAATGGGACAGGAGGCGTGGACCAAACTCCAGAGCCAGGTGTCGGAGCAGACGCTGCCCGCTCCAGGTCCGCGTGCCTGCAGCCGAGATTATGGCGCTCTCTTGACCCCGAACCCTGCCCCCGCTGGAATAACGCTGATTGACAGCTTTGATCCAGGAGCTTGTCCAATCATCCCAGCGGGTGGTCTCTTCCCACACCAGAGCGTCTTCTGCCGCTGCTCCGGTTGGAGCCCCGGATTACACCGGTTGTTAGGTATTTAAGCGTGGTGGGAGATTAAGAAGGCTTTGCCCACTCCAGCCGGCTCCTCCTGGCAGCCAGGCCGAGTCCTCGCTTTAATTGCGTTGTCTTGATCGGGGCGGGGTGGGGCTGCATCTGCCGCTCCGCGATCTAATTGGCCCTGCTTGTCAGGCGGGGGTCTCCGGTGATGTGATTAGGGCAGCGGCAGGGACGATTGTGAAGCCGTGATTAATGTGATCGGGCGCACCCACATGGGTAGACGTCCACATGGCCGCGCCATCACGCAACCGCCGCAATATGCTCCAGTCCGCGGGTCGTGCCGAGGGCTCATGGTGCCCCGGGATGTGGGAAGAACACCTGAACCTGTGCTCTTGCAGTGCGGTACAGTGCGCCAGACGAATGTGTATGCGGTGCTTGAGGTTCCTTCGAGAGGCACAGTCGTGGTGCATGTCACCGGTTCCCAAGCCCATTGCTGGAATACCCTGCTAGGAGCAAGGGTACTCCAGGAATGCGGTTGGGAATCCCGCTGTTTGTGTGTGAAAGGAAGCATGCGTGCTCTTGCATGGCCTTGTCCGTATGACTACGGGAGCATGGATACCTTGCATGGAACCAGCGATGCACGGTACGTCCCGAATCCGACAAGCTTGCCAACTTGCGCACCCATCCCTATGGCCGCATGCCACCGGCGCCCCCGTTTTCACTTCCCTTTGGCCTGTAGTTGGTCGGTTTGGCCGCCGTGATTGGGTCCCGAGCCGCCGAGGAGGGAGAGCGATGCGGAAAACCGAGATCACGCCAGGCCAAACGTGTTGCTGTTTTGCCTTTGCAGGACGAGGGCGCTCAGCCCCTGAATCTGTCAGCCAAGCCTAAGACATCCGAGAGCAAGTCACCCACCTCCCCCGCTTCCCCACAGGTCCCTGCCATGAAGCTGGGCCCCGGATCCCTGAAGCACAGCGCCCCCTCCAGCATCGGAGGACCTGCACCCAGAGTCAGCTCCATAGGTACCCTTTCTTTTATCTCATATCCACCTGTTACACCGTTGCCAGTTTATTAGGAACGCTCCTACACTTATGATTGTGCCTATAGCCAGCAAGCGCCCCGGATGAACCGGCAACTCCGCTGAACAAACCGTGAACCGTTTCCTTCGGTCGCTCGTGATCTGCGATCATTTTTAGGTGTGCGGCTGTTCGTTTCGCCTGAAGGGCATATTGTCAGTCGTTTATTAGAGTGTGGCGGCGGCGGAGCTTGTTAGGTAGCCGCGTGAGGCAGAAAGGGAAGGCGAGGAGAGATAGGGAGAAGAGGGAGCACTGTATCTGTTCTGTTGTATTTCAGGAAGCTGAATGGAGACGCACAAGAGCTGACAGGCATCCCGTACCGGCTCCGAGATTAGACAAGCCTCTTATACAACTCTGTTACCACGCACGGCACAAACAACCTGCATTAACGCCACAATAACACAATATCCCGGCCCCCCCGCCCGCCCCCCCATTCCCTCCGCACTCCACTCTTCACCATTTCAGACTTCTTCCCTGTAATCGCTGTGTTTTTCAACAAATCCCGGGATTTAATAGCAGATTAGTGGATTTGCGGCCCAGATGTTTTTTGTTCTGAAAAATGGATTAGAGGTTAGAAGTTTTTTTCCCCGCCAGAATCCTCTGGAACATGTTGCGGCAAGCCGGCGGTTTAGATCACAATTAGAGTGGGCCTTCTGCCCCGCGATTTTTCCATCTGCTGCGCATCTTTGGGAGGTCAGGAAGAGGAAGGATTCGGCTCCGCCATGTGCCGGCGAGACATTTCCATACGCGCTTCCACACGCGCGCTCGCATGTGTGGATCTGCCGTCCCCGAAACGTCCCCGCGCTCCGTCCCCGCGCTCCGTCCCCACACTCTGCGGTGACCCAGCTGAGAGACGGGCGTCCTGGGACTCTCTCCCAGAGTTCCCAGCTCCTCGTGCCAACCTCGATCCCTTTTCCTGCCATGTCACTGTCACCACTGAAACCGCAGCCTGTCAGCAGCTGTGTCCTCTGTAGCCATCATCCCCACCGCCCCGCCCGGTCCCTCTGTTCCCTCGCCTGTATAGGACAGAGGCCTGCAGAGGAGGTGCCCTACATAGACTTCAGGTCAGCATTAGAGACGTGAGCGCGTTCGGAGCAGGAGTGAGGCCTGGGAATTGGATCCCGGTTATGTGGGTCACGTTTGCTCTCGTTTCACTCTCCCCTTGCTCTCCGCATGTTCCTGTAGGGTCAGGTGCAGTCGCTCCGTGTCCAGGTTGGACGCCCGTCTGGTTCGTAGCGGTAGCAGTGTGCTGCAAATACACACAGATAATGCAACGCGCACACAGCCTGAGCCGCCGGACGCTGGCCTCTTTAACTGAGCCGTGGATGTTTCAGTCACGCCTGACATGACAATAACAGCAGCCGTCTCCCCTCCATCACCTCCCACCGCCCAGTCCACCGCGTCCACTGCAACACATGATATCTTGGCCTGTGAAGTGAACTCATATTTATAGTGGATATGTCTCAATTTTGTCTCAAGGTTTTAGGTCAATTTTAGCTAATTTTAAGGTTGTTTTAAGCTAATTTAAGTTTTTTTAAGGTTGTTTTAAGCTAATTTTAGCTCATTTTAAGGTTGTTTTAAGCTAATTTTAGTTTATTTTAAGGTTGTTTTAAGCTAATTTTAGCTCATTTTAAGGTAGTTTTAAGCTAATTTTAGCTCATTTTAAGGTGATTTTAAGCTAATTTTAGCTCATTTTAAGGTGGTTTTAAGCTAATTCTACCTCATTTTAAGGTGGTTTTAAGCTCATTTTAGCTCATTTTAAGGTAGTTTTAAGCTCATTTTAGCTCATTTTAAGGTAGTTTTAAGCTAATTCTACCTCATTTTAAGGTAGTTTTAAGCTAATTTTACCTCATTTTAAGGTGGTTTTAAGCTAATTTTATCTCATTTTAAGTTGTTTTAAGGAATTTAGTACACCAAGAGTTCTTACCATATGGGCAGATGATTTAGCTGATCATTTTAAGAAACTTGCTAAAAAAAATCACAATTATTTGGCAAAACGTTGAGAAAAATTGGCTCGATAAATCTTAAAAATTAAAAAACGTCTAGAAATGAGTTTAAAAAATCTTAAAATGATATCTCAATAAGAACTGGGATTTTTAAGATATAGCAATTAGATCATTTTACTGGCCAAGATAGTCGTCCACTTGTTTTCTAGGCAAAGGCCAACCTTTAAGAGTTATCCCCAGCCCAACATAGATACCCAGGTCTATTTCTCGTTTTTGAGATTGTTGTAAACTTGTTATATGATTATTTCACTCATGTCTGGATATTTATTTCTATTTTCCTGTTTTTTTTTTTATTTTTAAGCATATTTCTCATATTTCTTAAATTAAGCCAAATGGTCTGCCAATCCAGTGAGATCCTTATAACAACACTCCAGACAATAACTATATAAGCAGAAATAAGTGAAACAGTCATCTTACAAAAACATCAAAATTCGAAATATTTGACGCATCAGCTAGAAATAAAATATTTTACTTGAGAAAACAAATTTTAAATATTGTACGGTGTATATACGATACAAGAAATAGTAATTCAGCAGGTGAAAACATCTGAAATGCAGTTTATATATCTTATATTTCTCATTATAAGAATATTTTTAGAGTAATAAACTTCTACATGTCTAGGGAAGGGGGCGTATTTCATTTGGCGGGTGGTTTTGCTTGTCCTCAGCACATAACCACATTTCTTTTTTATTATTTCTCAAAATAATGTAATAATAAACTTATTTTACTGGATAAAATGTGTTAAAATAGCTACAATTAGACATAAACGGGTGGAATACCCATATAATATTCTTACTACAGTCTTATAATGAGAAATATTAGAGATATTCACTGTATTTAATATATTTTCACTTCCTTAGATGAGGTTTTTTAGGTAAGGAAAAAGTCTCCGTCCACTTTAAGTGATTCCAGCAACCCTAAAGGGGCCGGATTGTTGCTTCATCATGTCACAACCCCATCCAGACATGCAGGGTTGGTGAAAGAAACATGGACATCATTTTATCTGTATATCAGAAAAGTCAGATTTAAAAATACTTCTTATGAAAATGAAGAATCTTAGTGTACATTGAAACTGTCAGAAACCTAAATATATATCTTATATATAAATGTAAATATGTATATAATATATATAAATTCATAAATACAGATAGATACGGATATCATTTATTCTATTTCATAAAGTTTAACACAAAAAAGTCAGATTTAAAATATACTGAATATGTCAAAACATGAAAAAATAAAATATTAACGTATAACGTATAAATTTATTTAGTATAAAAATATTATAATTTAAAAAATATGCCTTACAAGCATGTAATATATATATATATATATATATATATATATATATATATATACATATATGGACATCATTTGATCTATATTATAAAGTTATGCACAAATAAAGGTTAATTTTAATTAGTTGTATATTAAAAATGAAGAATCTTGATGTAATATACACTTACACAAATACTGAAACTGTCAGAAATTACATGTATTATATTATATGTATGCATTATATGTATATATATTACATATACATTTATAATATACAGCTATGCATTATGGGTCATACCGGCCACCTGTAGTTCCAGCAGGGCTTGTGGAATCTTACCACCTCCATGTTCAAGCACAGACATAGTTCACCTCAGGGCCACAGTATGTACCACCCTGCGGCGCAAAAGCCCAAATCACGTGTGCCAACCTGTGCGTCTTTACACCGTCACCGTCAGGTAGACCACCTGCCCTCCGACCGCTACATCAGCAGCCTCCCGCCACTGTTGAGAGGAGTCCGCTCCTCTGCCCTTCCAAATACGAGCCCTTAATCCAGCCAGCGCGGCATTAGAGCCGGGATTAGGCCAGATAAAGAGCCATTATCAGACGCGGCTCTTTGTCAGATCTAACCCGGCGAGATGGAGAGTCGGATAGGCGCTCCGCAGGCGCTAAGCTATCTCTATCTCTCTGTCTATCTCTCTCTCTCTCTACCTCTCTCCCCCCTCTCATCTCTCTCTCTCTCTCTCTATCTCTCTCTCTCCCTCTGTTAATCTCTCTCTCTCTCTCTCTCTCTGTCCTTCTTTCTCTCTCTCTCTCCCTCTCTCTCCCTCTCTCTACTCTCTCTCGTCCCTCTACTCCTCTACTCTCTTCCGATCTCTCTCTCTCTCTCTCTCTCTCTCTCTCTGTCTCTCTCTCTCTCCTCTCTCTCTCTCACTACCTCTCTCTTTTCTCTCTCTCTCTCTCTCTCTCCCTCTCTCTACTCTCTCTCTCTCTTCACTCATCTCCTCTCCTCTCTCCTCTCTCTCTGCTCTGTATACTATTCAACTCTCACTGTCTCTCTCTCTCTCCCTCTCTCACTGTCTCTCTCTCTCTCTTTCTCTCTCTCACTCTCTCTCTTTCTCTCTCTCTCGCTCTCTCTCTCTCTCTCCCCCTCTCTCTCTCTCTCTCTCCCTCTCTTTTTCTCTCTTTCTCTCTCTCTCCCTCTCTCTCTCTCCCTCTCTCTCTCTCTCTCTGTCTCTCTCTCTCTCTCTCTCTCTCTCTCTGTCCCTCTCTCTCTCCCTCTCTCTCTGTGTATCTCTCTCTCTCTCTCTCTCTGTGTCTCTCTCTCTCTCTCTCTGTGTCTCTCTCTCTCTCTCTCTCTCTCTCTCTCTCTCTCTCTCTCTCTCTCTCTCTCTGCCTCCCGTAGAAGAGCGTCCGTGAGCTTTCCGGTGATAAACCCAGATTGAGGGTAGGCCTTTGAATCCCTTCACCATGAGAAGTGGTAAACTAAAGGCCGAGGGGGAAGGCTTTTAATGGCATCTCCAAATGTGAGGGGAGCAGGGTGCGACGCGGCACCGCTGTTTAACCGCCGCTTCCACGGCCCCGCTCGCCGTGGCGGCGTGATGCCATGTACAGTAGTAAATAAGTACCGGATTTCCTTTTCACCCTCTCGCTCATTATCATATCACGTGCGGGCACACTATCCAACTTTACCGCCGAGGCCCGGCCAGCTTTCCCAGCCCTGGTGTAGCATGTCGCGCCGCACCGGGAGGACAATAAGAGGGGCCAGGAAGAGTGGTTTGGGTGGTGCCATGTTCCCTGGGTTGGGTTGTAGCGTCGCTCCGGATAGCGTGAAAGTGTGTTCCTCAGGAGCGAACATCCGGGAAGCTTCGCGTGTTGGGAAAGCAGGCCTGGTGTTGTGCTGAGGCCCCCCGATTTCGACTCTCTCGCTCGCCGTCTGCCTCCCCTCGCATGTTGTTTCCAACCCTAGCTCAGCCAGGTCTGACTCACAGAGCAGTCAAGTGGTCAGTGTGTGTGTTAATGCATTCTGCCCGCAGCGCACAGTATGCTAATGTCTCCAGCCCAAAGGCTCTGCAGTGCGTTAGTGCTGGGTGGTCTCACCTGGCGTCCGTCTAGTTCAGAGCACAAACAAAAGCCCTCCACGTCCGTGCGCCGGGCCTGCTGGCTGCGAAAAGCGACCGTTGAGAGAGATATCAGAACAGAACGCTCCAAGAAGTAATGCCGATTGAACATCCGAGATGGAGTAGTGTACTTTAGATTTTACACTAGCCCGACACATGCTACTACATCCGGATCCTAACACTAAACGAGATTATTCACGCATGCCATTCTCACGAAATGCCGAGGTGATTTACCAGATTTAACTTTATATAACAGTCCAAAAAGCTGCATGCAACCACTTTTTCGCGTTCTAAGATTACCAGATTTTAATATTGTTGCACTCTCACTTTAGGATTGTTCCAAACTTCATTGTCTGAAGATGGTTAAGCTTGTTTTAAGCCGTAGGCTTTCTAATTATAGGCTTACTAGTTCATCTCTACTAGTTAGGATATGCTTAAGCCAGCTTAATGCCAGTACAATAAAAAAATAAAATCTTTTTAAAACACTAAAAACAAGTAAAAATAAATAAATAAATAAAGATAGAATCTTAAAATTAGCTCACAACAATTTCAAAATGAGAAATGTATGATGTATCAACTAAAAATAATGGGGTTTTTTTTGGTCAGTGTGACAACTTGAGTGGCTTTGCCGGATTTACCATACAGACATTAAAAATTTGGTTAAAAATTATTTTTAAAAAAGATTTTATTGTCTTAACACCTGGCACATCTGTGGCATCTGTTTGGGTATGATGTAAACAGGCTGTTTTGTCTACTCAGTGATCCAGTTTGGTCTGATTTAGAAAGTTGGTGGATCCGGTGTTCAGGAAGAATTCGGAGTTCTTGGGAAACTTTAAGGGGAACATTTCTATTTATTTTTCCGAAATACTTTATCGACGTCCTCGCAGGTTTGTAGTGAATGTTGCTAGTCGTATAGATTGGGAAAACTGAAATTAAGTGACACGTCTCGTGGGGGTTTGCTGCTAACTAGTGACCGTGAGTGTCAGATCAGTTCATTATGGATCCTGGTGGATGTCAGTGTTACAATTGTTTTATGGCTGGTTTTCACACATGGCTGGCTTGTGAGTTATAAGCTGAGGGCTTCTATGTAAGCATTTAGCACAAACGCACTTGGGCTAAAACAGGACGCGAGCCCCTAGGTGTACACTACAGTTCCACTATTTGCACTGTTTTTCCCAAGCCGTAAAGTTTAGATATCAGTCGTGTTTATGGAAATAAATTGAGAGGGGTAAATCTGGGCGCATATCGCGAGGACTTTGGTTTGGAAAAATATGAGCATGCATCCATACCCACAGTTTTATCTGTAAAAGCTGAGATTTTGTCAAATCCTCTTTTACGGTTCGTGCCTCTAGGTTTAATGATGCTGGGACATGGCTATCAACAGAACCCTGGCCCCATTATGTTAATCATGGAGAAGTAAAGAGGCCGTACACTTCATGGTGTGTCCATGGACCCACACCACTCCAATTACAGTAGTAATACTATTACCACTACTACTACTACTACTGCTAATAATAATAATAATAATAATAATAATAATAATAATAATAATAATAATAATACATTTCATATACATGAATGCAGCATGACATAAAATGTTTAAAAAGAAGGTAAATAAATTATATAGTTTATTAAATTTATAAGCTGGTAATATAACCAGAGAATTCAGAGAAGTCAAAAAAAGAATTAAAGTCAATTAAAAATAAAAATACAGGTAATAATAAAAACAAGAAATAAAAGTAAGTATGTTTTTCCCTCTCCTGTAAAGATATCACTTTGGATGCTGTTTACATTGGGTGGACATATCATAATTACGAAGCATGGCTAGATCACCAGAAATTATACAGGGAGACATCAACCTTAATAAAACCAGCCTCTCAGCACTGGATGTGAAGACGTGATTGATAGCAAGGATACATCAAACAATTCTATAGTGTCAGCGTTTTTTGGCTGACTCTATCGCTTGGAGTGGAGAAGCTGCCAGCTATTGGACTTCAGCTCGAATACTTAGTTCTTTAATCTCTTATTCGTGTTGACTTAGACAAGACCTAGCATATACCAGATCCAACTATGGCAATCTATAGTTACACCTGACCTTCACTGTATAATCAATGGCACTTACCTAATCGCGTTTCCTAACCCACTACACGCAGGCTACCTGTAACATTGATAACCCTTGATGAGAAGTCTACGCACACGAGGAGATATCAAGTAGAGCTGAGCGTCAGGTAAATGTAACTCTGGGGCATTCGTTACAGCATACGGGGTCAACAGTATAAATCAGAGGATTGTCACGTTGTTATTACTCAGACGATGATGACTTTCTGGATCAAAGATTGAGGTATAAAATACAACCAACAGGTTTCAAATTTGATGGATGGGAAGTAATTGGTCGGTATGCCGGTCCATCAAATAAAATCCAACAACCCTTTTCTACCAGCACAGCGAGTATGAAGTCAATGTGTTCCGGATATTGAAATGAAAAACGTGGAAATTTCTACACTTCTATGGACTGCATATGTAAACATATTTTAATCTAAATTAGGATCACAACGCCTCTAATCTGCAGTTGCAAATATCTAGATGTATTTCTTCATTGTTTGGTGGATGGTCGGCAAGCGTAATAATATATAAAATAAGATTCTGGTTTTCACAATTCAATTGACCCAACCATATACTCCCCCCCCTGACCCTTATTATCCCCCCCCCTATCCCAAACCTATTATACTACAACTATCTCCACCTACTCCCAATATATATTTGGGATTAATTGTATCACTATTACGCACCTAAGTTTTTTGCGGAGCCACATGTACTTGGCAGGTATGTTAATACATCAGAAGCATAACACATGTTACGGTTCGTGAGCATGATTCGAGTTTTAGTGAATATTACAATAACAAGCATGTGAAACGAACGCCTCAATATGCCGCCTGCCTATCTGCTTCCCAGTTGATTGACGTAAGCTGCATTATCCACATAATCCCCCTCTGCGTCTTGCGGGCCACACACGTTCTGTCCGTAGACAATTAGAATTGCTTGTCCCAATGATTGGAAATATTGAAGCGTGTTGTGGTTGTGCTCGATGCCAAAAACAACTACGTATCAAGTAATAAAAATAATTAAGTTGTGAAAACCCTGTAGCTAATATGTTGTCCTTCATTGTATGAGTCAGCCCTCCCCATCTGGAGCGCGAGAGACAAGGTAGCGTGTTTAATTGTCAGATACTGTCACAATAAAGTGGGTGGTCAACAGTACACCCTGTACAGGTAAGGACAGAGAAGAGATCGCGTTCCAACTGTTCTCTCTGGCGGAGGTTTTTCCAAAGGGGGAAGCTGAGTGTTATCGATTACCTGCAGGAAGCACATAAACGATTTGTATACGTATAAATACCTTGTATAGTTATATTAGATGTCTATTAACGCACACAAATGCTAAACGAACAGAACATATTATCTTTCTGTATCTTCGTGTCTTTTGTTTGTTTTAAGGTCGTTTGTAAAAACAGTATAAACGAGAAACATAAAATAGAGGGCGCAGAAGAACAGAACACTATGAGAAATACAGAACAAACAATACAACTTTACATTACGAATAGATAGAGATCTAGAATAAAACATACCAAGATGTGCCTTTCGGAGCTGGTACACCCTGAACTGAGAGTGAAACAAAACACAAGGGTACCATCCCGATCGTGTGATGACGTGTGCACTCGGCCAGGCAGAAATTAGGGATGGAGTGGTTTAAAGTGGTATGACAGGGAGCCCGGGTATTGCAACAGTAAGAGTCAAGCAGCGTAACATTGACAATAGGGAGCACTGTTAAGGTTCATATATGACTTTATATTGACTTTCGTTTAATGACAAGTGGTATTTGAACTAAGGAGGGGTTTAGGACCAGTCACGGTCCCCGTATAGGTCGGGTTTTTTTTTGCTGCGTTTGTGTGTTGTAAGCTAGGTGTAAAAATATTTCTCCTGGTCGTTTTTACACAATTTGTTCTAACGGGTTTGTTGTTTTTTATTGTATTTCGACATTTTTAGTGATGTCAGGAAAAATATGTTGTTCTAAATTTAGTGTTCCTATTGAGCATTGGCACGTCTGGAATGTGTTAAGAGTGATGTAGCAGTTTACCTGTCATCTTATTCAGCTCTAACTCCACAGGCCGAGGAATTGACTCTGCCACCTTTTCCTAGGTGAAACTAGGTATCTGGGGTACTGGACATCTTAAAAAACAGGGGACATCAATGTATAGAAGCAGCTAGGCAGGGAATAATCCTCATGTACGCTGCACAAAACCGTGCTGATCATATCTTCTATAGGCTGACAATGGAGTCTGAAAATTATCAACTGAAAGATTGTTGGTGAGCCTAATTTTAGATTTAAGATAATGATTGGTTTATGGAAAGAAAGATTGAGAAGGTACAGTGTTAGACACAGCCATGAATAATTTCCTTGATATTTGAACATCGCAACTCGGATCTTAGGAGGGACTTGTCTGTTCACTAACCCTGACTATTCCTTGTCGGTCCGCAGCTTGACAAAGCGTGCCGTTACGCTGTACGCTAGGGACACGCCCCAGAGCACTTTCGGGGTGATGGCACTGCTCCTCTCCCCCCCTCGGAGGCAAGAAACCCAATGGCTGCCCGGCTGCTACGTTGGCCACATCCTGGCTAATGCCGGAGACTGATGCTGCTTTGACAGATAGTTTTGATTTTACAATGTGTGGCCCAAGAATTATGTCCTCCAATAGAAGCCGTCGTGTTAGATGCTCGAAAGTGGGTTTTGACATTTTGCTATGAACTCTGGTTTTCAGTTTTCAAATTTAGAAAACAGGGTTAGCGCACACCACCGCCTCTCGAGTTTTCGTAGGAGACACTTGTGATATCGCCTTCTAGAAAAGGTACTCTAAAGAGACTTCGTTGAGTGAACGCTAGCTCTCTCCACTTGCTGCAACCCTAGGATTCATCAATGCGAGGACTCCTCCAGACCTACAACCGTTTTGTCGTCCAGAGCACCTACAGGTAAGCGGCGACCGCCTGAGTATATGATGCCTGACGAGACAGCTGTGACCAAGGCCTTCCAGGAGGCCCGGCAAGATGAAGGAGCAGAGCTGACAAAAGGGATACCGAACTCCATAGCAAGCAGTGTCACTTTGTGTGGATAGCCAAAGTGGCAGCAGTCAACAGCCTATAGTGACCCCAGTCACACAATATCACTATAGCTACACGCGTTATGCGCGTAAGGAAGGACGGTATGAAGCCAGATTACAAGGATCGAGTAAATGATCGGACCGCCATGGATATTGCGACACGGGGCAATCTATGCAGGTCTCCCCTAGCCATTCTCGTGCCCCATGAGAGTCGTTCTGTAAAAGGCAGTGCAATCCTAATGAAGCATATCCACCTAGTGCAATAATCCTCGCCTTCAACACACCTGGTGTGATCAGCATCGCCATTCACAGATACATATCGACAAAACTAGTTTAAGGTGAAGAAGTAGTGGATTTGTAGCTCACTTTCTAGAGTTTTAGTAATTTGCTCGTTTTCAGTTGTAGGAATTTAAAATGATCCTGGAAATAAGTTGGTTTACTAAAATTCCGAGTCTTAATAAGGTACATAGAAAATAAAGGAATTTAAGTAAATGTGCCTCAGAGATAGCGATTAGACCGTTTTTTGATCTTGACTGCAAGATAGCCTTTACTAGTTTGTTCGAAATCAGGCAGGACTACATTCTTGACACTACAAAATTGAAATTCTTGTGGCGAAGTTCAATTATCTCTAAAAATCTAGACACAAGAGTTGTACTATAACAATTCAAGATAGCTTCTGGACTAAATTTTAGGAATGTGATTTCACACATAATTCCGTTCATTTTGTACCCTTTTTAGCGCCGCAGAACTCTGTAATTAATCACTGATAGTAGAAATGATCTTGTTCTACATTTTAAGAAATCTGCCAATATCATGCGGAAAAAACACTCACTTAAAAAATGATTTAAAAGGAAAATCATACACATAGTGCACTAATACTAATCATTTTGTAAAAGTAAGCATACACACAACAAGATAGAGAACCTGTACTAATACTTACCAAACCAGGAGCACGAACAATCCAATTTATTACTAAAAAACTATTATTAACATAATGGATAAATCGTTAGAAGAACCTACCTTTATACCACAATGGGAATCTACAGCATGATTAACTACATATACATGAGAGTTAGGGTATTCCACTTGCCAAGCCACAATAATTTTTTTTTTTCAGAATTTACATAAACACCATATACAATACATCCATAAACTAAAAAGTAATAAAAATGTAATAAGAACATAATTGAAATCATGTTTCTTAAAATTTTTCAAAGCAAAACCACTACCAGGATGTAAAAATGCAGATTATCTTGCCTAGAAGCTAAGATGATTTAGATTCCCATGGTCTTTAAGTTAGATACTGCACTGAAGCAAAATTGATAGTAGCAAAAGGAAAATTTTAAATGGTGACGTCAAAGATATTAATATTAACCTTTATTTTTTAAGACGTCATTTTCTTTAAGTAACGATAAGATTAGAGCAAACTCACTGTAGCACTCTAGTTTGTTATGGTTCTTTTATCTTAATGGGACATAAAAAGATAGTTTATTATTCCACAGAGTCAGATGATTTAAAGTCTATTTAGAATTGAGTTCATTAAAAATTTAGGGAAAAATCGTATCTTTATTATTGTCTCGAAACTAGAAAACGCAAAAAAACCTAAAATTAAATATAACTTAAAAACTCGATTTAGAAAAAATTCAAGCCACGCTGTATACACACACATCCGCTATTAACAATATGGGAAGTATAGTACTACTCCTTTAAAATGGTGATCCAGCCCACTTGACAGAGTTGCTTTTGTTTTGCGCCAGGTGTAGCTGGATGCCACGCTACGACCACAGACGGGTACGTGACAGGCTAAATAGAAAACGGAGTGTAACGCTGAATGGAAATGAAACCAGACCTAGCCCGTGTTCTTGTTGGCCTCTATGCAAAATGTGAAACGAAGAATATGTGGTGGGGCTGCAAGACAAGAGGAGGCTAATACTGACGCGAGGCTGTCATCTAAGAGACAGGCATACCAAGCTATCAAGGTGCATTACTAAATCATCCTCTGAACAGCGGCCTCCGTGCTAAACCAGGAGTGGCAAGCGGATGACGCCTAAGCGCTAAAGTGAACTAACACGCACCCAGAACCATCCCCCACCACCCAAAGATAGCTCACACCTGTTGCGCAGTCGCTAAATTCCGGGCCGTTGTTATTGTTTCTAAACACACATTCACATGCTGGGTTGGTCTCGAGCCACGAGCGAGCGCAGGCACCACACGGCGCAAAAGAATACCCCATGTGAGCGGGAGTGTACACTTCACCGCGACCAGACCTCTAGAACAGCAAAGCACAGACACACACAAACCGAACCACGATCGAGCACACACACACATTACAACCAACACACACACACACACACACATTACCACACCAACACAACACCACACTCACAACACACGATCACTAAAACAATCGACGCACCACACACACACACGCACAAACACACGCCCACACCACAACACACACACACACACACAATAACACACCACGCACAAAACACACGCACAACACCCACACACGACAACAAACACACAACTCACACCAACACAATGACACGACCGCCGCACACAGACAGCACTACACACTACGAGCCATCGCGGACGCTCACATCATCATACACACACTCACACACGAGAACCACACACACACACATCCACTGCTTCACCCGCCGCGGGGCACACACACGACTACACACCACACACACACCAAGCACCAAGCGCAACAACAACACAACACACACACCACTATCGCACAATGATGTTGTGGTGATAAGCAGCATAGTAGACACGGTGAGATGTAGGTTTTGGGTGATGTTCAGTCACAGGTTGACCATATAAACAGCGGAGTAGTACATACAGGCACTAGCTAACCATCACCTCATTTGATTTTCCTCACACACACTAAGATAGAATGATACACAAAGGCGGCTCCAAAAGGAAGCTCACCAGTCAGGCCCTTAGCCAATCTGAAAGCATTCCCCAACAGATCAAAGGGCATGTATACCTGCACTTTTCTCACCCCGGACGTTGTTCACACTCTAACCCACAATTCATCGATAGTCACAGCCCCACCTAGACTGACGACAGTCTACAACATACTAGCATCAACAGCAGTCTCTCCTCATACACTGACCACAGCGCTTACAGTTGACCACAGATACAACACTGACCACAGCTCTCTACTGACCACAGCTCTACCCTGCACACAGAACCCTCAGCACTGACCACAGGCTCAACCTGACCACTGAGCTCAACCCACTGACCACAGCTTCCGACCTTCTGACCCACAGCTTCTACTGACCACAAGCTCAACACAAGACCACAGTCTTACATGAGCCACAAGCTCAAGGCAACTGACACCAACTATGACTCAAACCTCTTGATCCACAGGCTCAACACGACAAACGGGTCAAACCCATTACCATCCCAGATACTTCAACGACTGACCACAGCTCTAACCCCTTGGAATCACACACAAATCTCAATCCTCGACGAGTATCCCACATGATTCTATAGCCCTCTGACACAAGTCGCATATCCGTGACTCACAGCTCTTACCGCAATGCACAAGAAGCCCTTCTAATCCTTGAGTCCAACAGCTAACCCTTACCCACAGCCTCTACACTGTGGACGAACCAGCTCAACATCCATGACCAAACAAGGCTACATTACCCGACCACAGCTCGTTACCCTGACCACAGCTGCACTAACTGATCAATGAGCAACATAGTAGAAACTCACACACGTGAACATCAGCTCTACCTCTGGACCACAGCCCCAATCCTGAACCACAGGTCTACACTGACCACAGCTCAACATTGATCCACAAGACTTGGTACAAACTGCTGACCACAGGTCTGTTGGAACTCAAAACACACGGGACCAGCAGCTTCGTACCGAGTCATCTGACCCACGGCCTGGCTACCAACTGACCACAAAGATGACTCTCAAACATTCCATGCAGAAACCACAGCGTTTATACAGACACTAGCTGACTTTCACACACAACCTGAAACCCACATTCAGTACTGCCTACCATGTCGTACCAAGCCCCAATCCTGACTACGTGAGCCAGTCTACAACTGACCACCCACAACATGGTCCAAAGTCACACTTTCCCGTACCACAGCTCTACGCCCACAGAATCCACCAGGCCTCAGACACATCTGATGCCAACAGCATTACACTGCGTGACCACCGCATCTAAACCTTGATACAGCATCAGCTCAAAACACCAGCAACCACACAGCTATACACTGACACAGCTCTACCCTGACCACCAGCTTTACCCTGACCCCGCTCAACTCTGCTGTTACCCAGCTACCTCAGGAATGAACCATCAGCTTAAAACATCATGACCATCAGCTCCTTAGAACCTGACCAAGCTGCCACTAGAGTCTGACCACAGTAGTGTACTATCCTTACACTGTCGCAGAACAAATCAAGTTACTGAAGCATGAGACCACAGTCTACACACCTGACCATCAAGTAAAACCTCAAACACTAGACCACAGCCTAACCCGGGAGAACAGCTCTACGCGCTGACCACAGCTATACACTGAACACAGCTCTATACTGACCACAGGTGATTAAGCACATAGAGCTGACCAGCACAGCTACTACACACTGACCACAAAGCATCCAACGCCCAACGCCAGCAGATCACAAGGGTCTATACACTGACCACAGATGATCCAGCACTGACCATCGGCAAGTACGAAACCTATATCCCTTGACACACAAGCGTAACTACCCCCTGACCAGCAGATGTGCAACCCCTGAACCCACGAGTCTATTACCCTGACCACATCCTCTATCTAGCCCCCACCTTCTTAACACAGAAACACACAGAGAGTACATCAACACTGAGCCCACGAGGCAGCTCAACCACGTGAGCTATCAGCTGTCAAGCCCTCTTCGAAACCATCAGTTCCCAAAACCGTGACCAGTGCCAACTTGACTGGCAACCATCCAAGTCGGCTCAGCAAGACCACAGCTCAACCCGCACACAGCGCAAACCATCTGACGCAACAGCGTTGTACATCTTCGATCACATGACAGCCTGCATACCAACCCTGACCCACATGAACTGTGCTCAACACATCGAGACTATCAGAACCCGTTAGCCTGATCCGACAAGGCTGCATGAACACACCAACGTTATCCACATGCTCTTCTATCTCAGGTAACTCGTCTGCAGAGTACACTCCCACTTATATTTCTTCCTCTTACCGCAGTTCCTCTTCTCTCTCGATCTTACACTGTAACTAATATACCTCGCTACACTCTCTACTCGTCGCTTCTCTTTCTGTCTCTCTCTGCATCCCCTCTCTGTCTCTTGTCCCCACCATCTTGTGCTTAACAAAATGACTCCACAAATCTCTCCATAACGGCGATGCTGTCCTCTACTCACCCTCATCCTATTTTTAACCCACTTCACCTTACACACCATCCATTGTTACTCTGCCATCTATCGCCACTTCATCAGCCTCCCCACCAATCTCTGTCTCCCTACAAATGCTCCACCCATCCCCGTCTAACATAGGACCTCTATCGGATTCCTCCTCTCTCTCCTAATCGTCATATTCTCCGTTATCTCTCCCCGTCCTTATAGTGCCCCTATCATGCTGGCCTCCTACTCTCTGCTACACACACACTCACCTCATACTTTTTTCTGGCGCTCTCTTATTTAACTCCGTACGCACAATACGCTCTCTCTCTCTGACTTATCCTTTATCTCTACAGGTTGATCCTATACTATTCTGCTCTATTCTCTACGCATCACACATCTGACACCTCAGGTAATAGTGTTCTCTATCTCTCCTCTCTCTTATATCCTGTGTTTCTGCTACTTCCCACTGCCTCCCTATCTCCCGTCCCTCCCTCTCTGTCTCTCCCTGGGTCTCCCCTCCTCACTCTGCTCCCTCTCATGCGCTCATTCCACGGGTACATATCGTTCTCCAGATCGCTGATTCATTATGAAACCCAGGAACCTACTACAGTAACCCCGAACCTCGTGAATAATTCAATTCCATTACCGGTGCTTGGCTGTGGACCTGTGTTGAACCGTAATGCGATTTTGCATTAAAAATAATCGGAGCCGCGGCCTGAATTGTTATTGGTCGGTGCGATCGGCACCTGCGGTCACTCTCTACTGCGAGCACCCTGCATTCACAGTACGGCTGTGTGGTGCATTGTCCTGATGTCGTTTTAACACCTTGTGCAGGCCCGTAACTGAGGATACCAGTGCGTGTTGATTACTAAGTAGGAGTTCTATATTGTACAGACCTCCTAGATGCGAGAGGCGCAGAGAGGGAAGGTTGTTCAGGTCAGCTTTTGCTACTAAGGGCGGTTGCATTGCCTTGGTTAGGGGTGGTATGGAGATCAATCAGCTAATAGTGAGGAATGACTCGACAGGTATTGGGGGAAGGCGGGGGGAGTGCATAGACTGCAAGTTTCGTTTATAAAGCGTAGCCGATTAAAGAATAGGTCGTGGGGGAAAATGCGATTAACAAAAGGTGAGCCCCTAGAGGCAATAACACAATGCGATAAGGCGTGGTAGCATGACAGAAGGATAATCTCCCTTTTATTGGGTCACTGGTATATTAAAATACCAAGGAGGGTGGGGATGGCGAGGACCCGTGCCAATGGTCCAAACTCATCTCATCAGCATCTGCGACGCGCGTCCGTTCTCTCTAGATGAACAGAGGTTCGACCGGATAATGAAAAAATATGTATCCCACACGTTTTTGTTGATTGATTCACTTTTATGCATCATTTGAGCCCACCATGCGATGTCGGCTTGCTACATAACTGAGATTATGGACCAATCTAAGGAAATGGGGTCCCAAAACCGCTCCTTCGTGGAGAAAAAAATGTATGCTTCTTCATGAACTTTTTTTTGGAACTCTATTACATGAGAAATTTCTTGCAAATGAATTGGTTCTTTGGCCGTACCGAAGAGACAACATTGTCTGCTACGCCTTGTTTGTTTTTTACGTTTAGAGATGCCTTTTTGGACGGACTGCTCGTTCTTTCTATCTGGACAGCATATGATCAGGCCATCAGTCACTGCTATCACTGCATTTCTTCATGTAGAACTTGCTGAAATAGCCAGTGTTAGTCCAAGTACTGGGACAATCAAATATTTTGTGCCTTATTTTGCGTAGTTTATCGACGACGATAAACACACTAGGCCAGTGAAGACGGTGCAATAGATGCGAGGGATGAGGCATGCCTTGTCGCTCCTACCGGGTATTGTGTTTCGGGGGGGAACGTTGTGGGGTTTGATCGACATAGACACATCCGCTTTGCACTTGCCGGGTAGTTTGAGTAAAGTTGCCTTGGGGATAATGGGAGGACCCGGACAGGAGTCGAAGCACCAATTGCTGCCTTGAACGTACTACGTTTAAAGCTGGTCTCGTGTGCGAGACGTAAATCGCCGGATGCCAGTCCTTCACCAACTTATCCGGACTTCATACACAATCCGAGCCTCGTCTCTGTAAACATAGAACATATATCCCTGTATGACTTTATTGCCATGATCGCCAGGTGATTGGAAGAGGGTCCCAGACAGCGCATAGTTCCCAAATATTCATAAACAGGAAGACTTTTACAGTAACAGGAGGACAGGTGCTTGGTGTCCATTTGTCAAAGCACAAGAGGGGACACCATTATACGTTACGTCAGATTGAAGGAGGTAGATATATATAATAGATATGACTACGTCAGGTACTCTACAGCACTCCTTGGAGA
>JAMWET010006389.1:310000-317296 GCA_024036415.1 Prochilodus magdalenae | reverse complement strand
TTGGTGAATCCTGCTTATGTGTATATGTACCATGGAGGGTGCGTTTCAGAACCTTCCCTAAAGGGCATGTAATAATAGACGAACCTTTTTTGAAGCTACATAGAACCATGTTAAACATGGGTTCTTCTTGTAACAATAGCAGAACTCTTTGTTGGGCTATACAGGAGTCCTTTACCTGTACATGTGAATGGGTGCTTATGTATACATGTGCTGTGGAGGGTTCTTTATAGAACTTTTCCTAAAAGGGCTTGTAATAATAGAGGAACCTTTTTGGGAGCTACATAGAACCATCTTTAATATGGTTTCTTGTTGTAACAATAGCAGAACCGTTTATTGGGCTATACAGAACTCCTTCACCTGTACATGTGAATGGGTGAGAGTACTGCATATGTATATATGTTCTGTGGAAGTTCTCTTTACAGAACCCTCCCTAAAAGGGGTTGTAATAATAGAAGAACCTTTTTTGGGCACTATATAGAACCATCTTTAACATGGGTTCTTCTTGTAGCAATAGCAGAACCCTCCTATGGGCGATACAGAAGTCCTTTACCTGTACGAGTGAATGGTTGAGAGTGCTGCTTATGTATATATGTGCTGTGGAAGGTTCTTTATGGAACCCTCCCTGAAACGAGTTCTATATAGCACCAAACATAGTTCTGCTAGTGTTATGACATCAGCTTGACAACAGAAGAAGCTTTTTCCCTTTCCTTTCCTGCAGTGATGTGAATATTTCAATATGAAATCGATGAATCTTTCATTGAATGATTTCTATTCCATGCACCCAACAAAGCGAGCTCCAAACCAGACCGCACCTTTACAGTGAGAGAGCTGCATACGCTGCGTCCTCACTCTGAAGCCATTACGACGGCTGCACACCGCCACAACCTATACAGCTGCTCCACTGATCGAATTATTGCTCTGAGCTCTCTGTAAAAACCCCATTGTCTTATATCCGGCCCGCTCAGCTGAAATCTCCCCACGCCAGAGAGAGAGAGCAAAGTGCTTCTGAACCCACAGCTCTGAGAGAAGCCGCTCAGTGTGAACGTTCTGCCTCCTTCACTCCAGGCCAGGCAGATACGGCCAGAACGTGTCCCAGGACTACGTATACAGCGCTCCCTTTCTGGAAATGTGCTTTAAACTGGACCACATGGACCAAAAATGAGCCCCCTGTGACTGAAACTACTAGCCTGTAATCCCTCCACCAGCACCAGTAACAGCTGTGACTGGATTGGGCATGGAGTGGCCAAGGTTCTGGATGTGGGCCGCATCAGTGTTCAGACACTCTGGCATCAAGGAATTGGTTTGTTGGTTGCAGATTTGATGGATGCCTTTCCTGCCATAATTCCCGAGGAGAATTCCCTGTAGACTGGGATTTTGACCGTACGCTTCCGTAGACCTGCAGATTCAGCTACTTCCTCCACACTATGGTCTTTGGCCACGCCCACAAGCAGTCCCTCCTTTCAGCCAATCATTAACATCTGCTCTGGAGTCATTTTCCACACATGGAACGAGACATTCCCTGCACTGTAGCACCTCTTCCCAGTCTGTGGATCCCGTCACTCACACCCCACAGTTATTTATAGCCCCATCATCCTCGTGCAGCGCCATCTGCAGGAGCCTGGAGTTACTACCACCTTAAACAGTGAAGGTGACTCATTTCATTTTCTGGTGAGCTTAGAACTAGACAGCACAGGACAGCATTGTCCAATATTACAGGTGGTCATTTCTCCTGATGGTACGACGTGCCAACTGTAAATTTGCCAGGGACACATATTTTCACGTCCCAACAGCAGATAGGTTAGGTTGTCCCAACGGCAACCTAAGGTTGGGTTCTAGCTTTACTGGCAGATACAGTGAGCGTCTGGTTCATAAGAACAAGGTCCAGCAGCCAACACACAGGACAACACAGCTATAGACTGGCAGAGGGCCAAACCCCCTCTCTACTGACCGTGATGAGCGCCACCTCATTCCAATGTCCCTTACCCACCGTAAGATGACCTCAGGTGACCTACAGAGAGACTGGCGAGCGGTGGCTGGGGTGAAACGCACAGCGAGCATGGTTCTAAAAACAGGCTTCTGGAGGTCATTAGTGATTTTCTAAATACACAGATCTAATACAATATCTGATCTGGAGTTTGGGAGACATGGTTCCAGTAGTGTAGATAATCAAACAGAACCAACACAAACCCAGAACCTGTACAGCTAGAGACACCGATCATTCTTAGGTGGTCTCAAAGTTTTCCAGAGCTGTATACACATACATACTCGCCCTGTCTATCATCTTAATCTATCTCTGAAAGACTGTAACAGATATATAATATAACTGGGACATTAAACAGTCACACACCCACACACACCCCCACACACACAGTTTGAATATCTCAAGGTCAGCACTTCTGTTTGTCTTATTTGAAGTACGTGAAGCCTGAGGTATCTGAATTAACCCACTCACGTTTTCCATCTTTACACATGAACCACTTCACAAACTTGGCTACCATGCAGTGTTAGGTAGTGGGAAACAACCACCAGGTAGAGGTTTATTCATATATACTCTTTTCACAGCCGATGTCACCAAGCAGCTGTACAGAGAATCCTGGTCCACGCCCCCAGTGAGCAAGCCAAGGGTTGGTGTGGCGCAGTGGATAACACCACTACCCACCAGGAAGCTATCGTCCCATGTGGGAGACTGGGGTTCGATTCCCAGTCACTGGGTGACTATGCTGTGCTACACCTTGGGCAAGACTCCTAACACTACATTGGCCTACCTGTAATATGGTTTACCTTGTAAGTCATTCGGGATAAGAGAGGAAACCCTCCCTCAGAGGAACCAAGACTCGAAAGGGGAACCCATCGTCTTCAGGTCCACTTCGGATAATTGATAATCAGAGGAGCCATAAGAAACAGACCTGAGAGTCTGAATGAAACTCACAGTGAAACCAGTGACCACTGTAAGTAGTTTATCGAGGTACTAAACTAGAACATAGGGCACTGCTGCTAAAAGCAGACAGGGATGATCTATTAGCTACAATCAGGGTGGAGGACCTCCACACTCCTACAAGGGGACGAGAAGTGGTGCTTTACGCCAGTGACCCCGTGCGTCCTGTTAATTCATAAAGTACCTGTCCTGGATTTGTAAAAATATGATGACCTGTAAATCGGATATTCTAGATTCACTGCAATAGCCCAGGTTCGGTCTATATGTGGTAAACACCTGAGATTCCCGAGTTAGGAAAAGGAAACCGAAACTATTCCAGGCTAAGGAAGCTATGTCTATAACTTACACAACATTCCTTTCCTACAGAGTGGAGGCACTCAGGAAGTTCCAGGCTCCTTACGAAGCCCTGCGTCTATCCAATCCTGCTCATGGAGCAAAGGTGAAAAGTCTAGTGTTCAGGAAACACCTCCCCAGGATGCTCCGACTGCAATCCCTTACTTCTTCAAGAGTTACACCAGCAGCAGTCCAGCTGTCCATGCACTTGGGACAAAATTCCAGGAAAGAGTTGTGCCTGGTGTTGGCCTGGATTTCCCCTTTCCTGTAAGATTCAATGTCTTCCCAGAAAGAGCTTGTTAAGGAGCTAATTAGATGGATCAGGAACATCGGGGAGGAAAAAACAGCAGAGTGCTGGGAACCACGGGCTGTGTGGGGGTGTGGGTGAATAACGGCGACCGGGATCATTGTGAAGGCCAGCCTACAGGAACTGATAACACAGAGATGATAATACAGCTTGCTTTCACACGGGTCTGAAGAGATACACACACCATCAAAGCCAGCCTTCACACCTCAACTCTCCACCCTCAACTCAATACGGCCCACAACACGATAACATCTCATCACAGCAAACGGCTCACCACATACAGTCATTCAGAGCGGCTCACAGTAGAGAAAGTAGGTCTGCCCGATATTGGGGGAAAAAAAACAAAAAACTTTTTTTTCACTGAAATATATTTATTGCAATATTAGAAAATAAAAAATAAATAAATAAATAAATAAATAAATAAATAAATAAATATGTATATATATATATATATATATATATATATATTATATATATATATTAAGTTTTTAAATAAATAAATAAATATATATATATATATATATATATATATAAATAAATAAGTTTTTTAATAAATAAATAAATAACTGAAATATATTTATTGCAATATTAGAAAATAATAAATATATATAAATAAATAAGTTTTTAAATAAATAAATACATTTAAAAAAAATTTATATATATATATAAATAAATAAATAAATAAATAAATAAATATATATAAATAAGTTTTTAAATAAATAAATGAATAACTGAAATATATTTATTGCAATATTAGAAAATAATAAATAAATAAATATATATATATATATATATATATATATATATATATATAAATAAATAAATAAATAAATAAAAATGTCTGATCAGTTTGTGTAGATGGAAAAAACAAAACTGCAGGATCATCGGATGGGACAGCAGGACGCAGGAGGCGTTTCCCTCTCTCTGCAGAGTTACGGTGTTACTGTGGGTTCTGCAGGAAGGGCCTAGTGATCCGATGGGAATATGATTTAATATAATTGAATACACTGTGATTCATACTGCAGTCTGTAAAATCTAAATTTAGGGACCCTGTCACTATAAAACACGCACCACCATATGCACAGGTTTGCTAATGCTAGCGTTAGCAGTGCGTCCTTATGCTACCTGTTGCCATTGGAGTGGACAAGTCTAACGGCTGAAGACTAGTTACGGCAATGATGTCTATAGGCTGGGGCTTTAAACACCACATGGAATGAACCCCCATCTCCCACCAATCTGCACACCTACACTATTAATGATTAATTATTTATTAATTAATCATTATTAATTAATTAAGTTGTTTTACCTTATACTCTGCGGCCAACAGATTTTTGTCCTCTATCTAGCACCGCAGTTTTTGCGATGGTAACACCGCTCCAACTCCAAAATGTTTGGTCTGATCGGGAATGCTGGTACGGCTTCCAGGAAAACTTCATTCAATTCCGACATTTTTTGCCCATTAAGAATGAATGGGGTGGAAAACTGCACGTCCATCTGTTGTACTTGTGGTTGACCGACAGACACTGTTCTTAGAGCAGAGACCCGAGCACAAATTCCATGTTGTTCTGACCCACACTCGTCAGTTTGTCTTTTTATTTTTCACCCCATCACTCGTTCATCCCATAGACTCCCATTCATTTTCATCCCCTTATTGCTTCATTTACTCTACAGCCACCAAACTGCATGTACTCTCTCAGGGGCAGATCTCCAAACAGTAATCCACACACACACACACACACACACACACACACACACACTGGCCCACACTCCTCTACGTCTTGTTTTTTCATCCCTCGTTCCTCCCATAGACTCCCATTCATTTTCATAGCCACCCAAACCCTATTGGTTCTTGTACCCTACAGCCACCAAACTGCATGTACTGACTCAGGAGCAGATCTCCAAACAGTAATCCACACACACACACACACACAGGCCCACACTCCTCTACGTCTTGTTTATTCATCCCTCGTTCCTCCAATAGACTCCCATTCATTTTTATCGCCACCCAAACCCTATTGTTTCCTGTACCCTACAGCCAGCAAACTGCATGTACTGACTCAAGAGCAGATCTCCAAACAGTAACCCATACACACACAGTGACCCACACTCCTCTACGTCTTGTTTATTCATCCCTCGTTCCTCCCATAGACTCCCATTCGTTTTCACCCCCACCTAAGCCCTATTGTTTCCTGTACCCTACAGCCACCAAACTGCATGTACTCTCTCTCAGGGGCAGATCCCCAAACAGTAATCCACACACTCTCATCACACCCTGCACTCATCTATGTCATTTATTCATCCCTTGTTTCTCCCATAGACTCCCATTCATTTTTAACAATACCTAAGCAACCGCCTAACAACGAGTTCAAGCTGTACAGTCACCCGGCATGGTCTGTCTGTTCTACCCCCTGTTGTTCTCCTCCTGGAATGACTGGTCAACAAGCACATTCATTCCAAGATCCCCTCGAAATATCTAGAACACAGAGAGGAAGGCAGAGTTTACTTTTCCTTCAATTACTGGTGCTTTTCCCAGGAAAAGAGATTAACAGACAAAGCATAAACAGAGGGAAGACACACACAGAGTGAAAGAGAAAGAGAGGGGCGGAGGTTTCCAAACAACCTCAGCAGAAAATCCCTGGCAGTCAACCTCTTATCTCCTCCGCATGAGCCCGGCAAGAGGACAGGAAGCCGGAGGAGGGAATGCTCGCCGACTTGTCAGCCAAACGTCTGCGTCTTCCTCCTCCTACTCGTGTAATGTTCGACGCCTGGCTGCGGTCTAGGCTAAGACAGTGGTGTGAAAACTGCAAGCACGGCGAAAAACATCTGCTTTTAAATTCCTGCCATCTTGTGCTGATTCATCACAAGCTATGAGCACGGGCGTGGGTTACTCTGGCTAACGTACACATTCCTAGATGGGATTTATGTCAGGCATCCCATGCTAAGGCTTCAATTTCAGGAGAACGGCTAAGAGAAAGAGGAGGTCGGCGGCTAACAGGGAGCTTGCGGAGGAGCAGAGATAAGCACTCATTACATCAGTGCTGACGATACAACACTACTTCACCCAAACCCTAATAGCCAACGCGGCGGAACAGCGGCGAGGCAGCCATACGCAGCTCTGTGTGTGTGCTCGGCTCTCGCTCGCTGGCAGTGGTGAAGTATCTCTCTCAGGTTCACGCAGCTCCTCTCCTTACCACAGCTCCCTCTGACCAGCCAGGAACCGGCTTAGAGTGCTCGAGTTTAGCCCTGGAGATAAACAGTAACGGAGGCTAGTGTCCCTCTAACCATCACGGAGCAGACTGACGGCTGGATCACTCTCTCTCTTTAGTTAGAGGGTAAAAGCTACACTGAACTACAGCTACATTAGCGCTGAAGGAACAGGGGGATCTGAAGAGACGTGAAGGCATCGCGTTAAGGGTGGGGGCGGGTGGGTGGTTCTGGACAGCTCTGTAGGCAGGAAGGAAAAGTCCAGGCTTCCTCTCCAGAGACAGAGAGAAAGGAGAGAGAGAGAGAGAGAGAGAGAGAGAGAGAGAGAGAGAGATACACATATGGGTGGGAGTGGTGGGTAGAGGGGTTGGGGTTTCAGGACAAAGGAACAGTGAAATAAAAGAAAAGAGCAAATGAAGTACAGAAAAAGAAGAGAAAGAATGAGGACACATCAAGAGACAAGAGGAAAAATGAGAAAGAGCAAGAAGAAAAGGAAGTAGAGAGGATAAAAGAGAGT
>JAMWET010006389.1:260000-305000 GCA_024036415.1 Prochilodus magdalenae | reverse complement strand
ACACAGAACCTGCAGGGAAGCATTCATCACCCAAAACCCCGAGGCCCCTCCCCACTTCTTTTCAGCGTGCAGATGTAAGGAGAAGAATGAAATGGTCATCACTCTCAGCACTGCCTGTGACATAGCAGGAGATGGACGCGCCAGTACCAGATCACACTGACGACAAACAACAGGCTGAATGGGAAACCAAACCTCTACCAACAACGTGTCCTGTGCACAGTTCATATGAGTATAGAGAGAGACTGTACTGAGATAGGACACGCCCAGGCAGAAGGTAAGGGAAGAGTGTGCGTGTGTGTGTGCAAAAAAAAAAAAAAGTGAAAGTTAATAATAATAAAGCAACAACAACAACAACAACAACAACAACAACAACAACAAGTCAGTTATAATAGGTCCTTTTTTTCCCTACATGTTAAAGATACAAACAGGCAGAGAGATAGACAGGTCGACAGAGACAGACAGGCCGGCAGAGAGACAGACAGGCCAACAGAGAGACAGACAGGTCGACAGAGAGACCGACAGAGAGATAGACAGGTCGACAGAGACAGACAGGCCGACAGAGAGATAGACAGGCCGACAGAGAGATAGACAGGTCGACAGAGAGACAGACAGGTCGACAGAGAGACAGACAGGTCAACAGAGAGACAGACAGGCCGACACAGAGACAGACAGAGAGGCCGACACAGAGACAGACAGAGAGGCCGACACAGAGACAGACAGAGAGGCCGACACAGAGACAGACAGAGAGGCCGACACAGAGACAGACAGAGAGACAGACAGAGAGGCCGACAGAGAGACAGACAGAGGGACCGACAGAGAGACAGACAGAGAGGCCGACACAGAGACAGACAGAGAGGCCGACACAGAGAGGCCGACACAGAGACAGACACAGAGGCCGACAGAGAGACCGACAGAGAGACCGACAGGCTGACAGAGAGGCCGACAGGTCGACAGAGAGACCGACAGGCTGACAGAGAGGCCGACAGAGAGACAGAGAGACAGACAGGTCGACAGAGAGACAGACAGGCCGACAGAGAGACAGACAGGCCGACTGAGAGATAGACAGGTCGACATAGAGAAAGACAGGCCGACAGAGAGATAGACAGGCCGACAGAGAGACAGAGATAGGCCGACAGAGAGACAGAGATAGGCCGACAGAGAGACAGACAGGCCGACAGAGAGATAGACAGGCAGACAGAGAGACAGACAGGTCGACAGAGAGATAGACAGAAATAGACCGAGAGACAGACAGGTCGACAGACAGGTAGACCGACAGGCAGACAGACAGGCCAACAGAGAGATAGACAGGCCGACACAGAGATAGAAAGAAATAGACAGAGAGGCCGACAGAGAGGCCGACAGAGAGGCCGACAGAGAGGCCGACAGAGAGGCCGACAGAGAGGCCGACAGAGAGGCCGACACAGAGATAGAAAGAAATAGACAGAGAGGCCGACAGAGAGGCTAACAGATAGATAGACAGGTCGACAGAAAGATAGAGATGCACGCAGGCGCACACGCACACACACAAACACGTGCACAAAGTATAAAAGATACCAAAAACTACAAAATGACAAATCAGGAGACACAAGGTCCTGTTCCAACACCAGCAAACATGCCATCTGGTTCCCATCACCACCGCTGAAAAGCAATCTGAGTCAGCACGTTCCTCTACAATGAGTCATTTCACACCAAGCCACCCCGGGCACCACTAACCCACTACATCAGGCGGAAATTCAGAAAGCGTGGAGGAGCTCCCCTTTCAACTTTCACACCCCTGAAACTTTTATGCCTCGGTGACTGAACAGTTCTGAAAGCCCACCAAACGCAATTCCCCTGTAACTGTAAAAGCTGGCAGCGAGTAGCAAAACTCTGGAGCGGCAGAGGTCAGGCAGAGGTCACCCAGCCCTGCTAAAGTCAACACTCTCCCACGGATACAGCGCAAGGCCTCTGACCGCGGACGATCAACTTCAAGCTGTGACATCTGCTTGAGGGGCTTTACCTTCCTCACCATGGACGTTCTCTCGCAGAACTGAAGCTCCAATTAAGTGGAGGCACACAAGCTGTGCGCCCAGAGGAGGTGACATGTTCAAACATGAGCGCCGCTGACTGCAAACTACACTCGGCCTTAGACGTGGGAGTGACCACAGAGAGCGGGGGGCACCCAACGCAGTGTGATGTAACCCACTGGAAACTCCGCTGTTTATCACTGGAACCGGAGATGTTCGTGACAAGCCGGCGGATTAGACGTCTAATAAGGGAAGCTGCGAAAGGTGGAACAAAAATAGCGGGCTAATTCACCCAACACGCCGCAGACCGAGCAGACCCAACACCACCGGGCACCTGCCAACAACAGGCCTTATCTACACCCACTGAATCAACCACGCCTCAACGTCAAGCACAAAGAGCAAACACATGATACGCCAAGGCTGCAGGGCCTCAGACATGGAGGCACAACCAGGACAAAACATGAGTCACCTGAAACTGAAACGTACCCAATAGTGTGTAACACCTCCACCAGCACCAATAGCCACCGTGATGGGATTTGGCACGGACTGGACAAGTTTCTGGATGTAGGCCACATCGACGTTCAGGCACTCTTGCGTCACTGAGTTGCGCAGTTGGGCCAGATTTGGTGGATGCCTTCCCTGGCACAATTCCGAAGAGAATTCCCTGTAGACTGGTATACAGGAAGTATCCTGATATACATGTGCACAGTGTAAAAGCTCTAGCTCTCCTTTCAGGTTAGTGAATATTCATGATGGACCGACCAATAGAATCGCTCCAAACCTGCTTAGTAATAAACCTTGTTCTATCAGCTCCACTGCAGGGTAAGGAAGCTGCTCCATCCTCCTGTACAGCTCCACTCTGGAGGGTTTAAGGTGGACTGTATAATTCCATTCTGGAGGGTTTAAGGTGGACTGTATAATTCCATGACGGCTATTTTATAGTTTGGTGTCCTCACTTTTATTCTACATTACAGCATTAAGATACACAGAAGGAGAACCTGCACACACACACACACACATACACACACGCCTACACATACATACACACACACACACATACATATACACACACACACACATACATATACACACACATGCGTGCACACACGTCCAAACACACACACACACACACACACACACACACACACACACACACACATACATACATACACACATGCATGCACACACACAGACACAGACACACGCCTACACACACACACGCCTACACACACACACGCCTACACACACACACACACACACACACACACACACGCCTACACACACACACACACACACACTTACATACACACACATGCCTACACATACATACACACACACACACACACACACACATGCCCACACACACACCACACACGCACACACACACCTACACCTACACACACACACACACACACACACACACACACACACACACACACACACACACACACACACACACACATATACACATATACACACACACATACACACATATACACACATATACACACGCCTACACACACACACACACACACACACTTACATACACACACATGCCTACACATGCCCACACACACACACCACACACACACACACACACCTACACCTACACACACACACACACACACACACACACACACACACACACACACCTACACACACACACACACACACACACACACACACACACACACATATACACATATACACACATATACACACACACACATACACACACACACACACACACACCTACACACCTACACACACACACACACACACACACATACACACATATACACACATATACACACACACACATACACACATATACACACATATACACACATATACACACATATACACACACACACACACACACACGCCCCAGGGAAGACAATCAGCAGGTATGGGTGTACATGATCTGCAAGGATGGATTCATACCCACATCAGTTACCATTTCAGAAAACAAAATTGCGCATCCCTCTGAACAGCAGAGCGCCCCCGTAACACTGACTCCTCGAAAGCGCTGAAGGAGCGCGCTCTGAGCAAGCACAGAGTGAGCTGTGAAGGCACGCGCCACCCAAGGATGGTGTAAGGAAAGGTTTGATTGACAAGGCTCCGCAACAGGCACTTCCTGTGTGTCAGACCCGCCCTTTCCGTCAGAATTCGGAGTCTGTAAAAGTGTTTCACGTCTTTGTAACAACATGGTCATAATAATGTGACTCGTCCGTTCCTATAAGCACATAAACACCTCCTGTGTCCTCTGACAGGGCGTATGACGTATGACTGCAGCCAGCCTGTGTTTAATCACATGCAGACCTTCAGCTCAGTATAGCGTAAGGACTCTGCAGGACCTTATCAATTCTTAATCCTCTCCCGGTCCGCTGGGACGCTCCGCAGAGGACACGGCCACAGACGTCTGTCTCACCTTCAGCTTAATTAATATTCCAGAAACCCATGTGGTGGAATACAAAGGCAGTTCCAGCACCAGGTCAGAATCCAATTACCAGGGAAGGGTTCTGCAGAGCCGTGAGAGGAGACAGAACGTCAGAGCACAGGTCCAATTACAGCTTTCAATCAAAGCCCGAGTCCATCAGCAAGCCCTGAACGCTGTCCTAAAACAGCATCCCTCAACACTGGTCCCGGAGGCACCCTGCCCCGCACACCATAGAGGACTCCATGCTTTAACCCCGCCCCTTCCTTGCAGCTCTGGCTTGATAATGAGCTGATAAGCTGAATCGGGTGTGCAGGGGAAGCACTACAATGTGAGGACCAGGGCTGAGTCTAAATCGTTACCATCATTTGATAATTCCAATACGCAGTTGGATCAGCAGCTCAGGATCACTGCACATATGGTTCGGCATTCCTAACAAATCCCTAGGAAGACAACATTCCCATCAAATCCGCTAAACAAACTCAGCAGGCTCACTGACTCACAGGGCCGCTGCCAGCGTGTGCAGACTCCGAGCGAGTACGTCTTGGAGGCGCAAGCACCATCAGGGTTTCCACGCTGGAGGGGAAACTAGGCCAGGCATAGGGCGAACTGAAGGAGGGAGGAAATGAAGACGGAGAACAGCGAGGCAGGGGATGAGAGACGAGGCAGGGGATGAGAGACGAGGCTGAGAGTTACACGCCTGTGTTAACGCGCTCCAGAGGCACGTCATTACGGCAGGCGGTGACGCAGATGGGAGGGTCCGACTGCATCGATTTCAAAATGTCATAATCAGTTATTATTGATTACAACGGCCAGCTCTGAACGGCTCTGATCATCTAACTCTGGGTCGGCTCCATCCGGCAGTTACTCCATCCTGGATTCATCAGACTGTTCTACTGTTAGTTCTGCCTTTTGTATCTGTCTGTCTCTGGGTCTTTCTTTTCCTTTATAACAAACTGTGAAGCTGCTTTGAGACAACGCTGGTGGTAAAAAGTGCTATGCGAACCTGGCATCATGACTGCTGACGTATGCAGGTCCGCTCTCATAGGCTTCAGTTACATCTCCACCTGCATCACTGACTGACACCGGAGCTCATTATCCAGTACGTGTTCCAACTCTCTGGACTGCCGTATACACATCCGATCAATCCAACCGCTTTCAGGAGCTGGTCTGAGACACTTTCGAGACACACTGTAACAGTGTTCCCAGAACCCTCTTCCCAGGACTACCAAAACCCCTCCCAGTCCAACGCAAACTCTTCCCAGGACTACCAAACTCTTCCCAGTCCAATGCAAACTCTTCCCAGGACTACCAAAACCCCTCCCAGTCCAATGCAAACTCTTCCCAGGACTACCAAAACCCCTCCCAGTCCAATGCAAACTCTTCCCAGGACTACCAAAACCCCTGCCAGTCCAATGCAAACTCATCCCAGGACTAGCAAAACCCCTCCCAGTCCAATGCAAACTCTTCCCAGGACTACCAAAACCCCTCCCAGTCCAATGCAAACTCATCCCAGGACTACCAAAACCCCTCCCAGTCCAATGCAAACTCATCCCAGGACTACCAAACCCCCTCCCAGTCCAACGCAAACTCATCCCAGGACTAGCAAAACCCCTCCCAGTCCAATGCAAACTCATCCCAGCACTACCAAACTGGTGTGTTGGGAGTCCAATGGAAACTCTTCCCAGCACTACCAAAACCCCTCCCAGTCCAATGCAAACTCTTCCCAGGACTACCAAAACCCCTCCCAGTCCAATGCAAACTCTTCCCAGGACTACCAAAACCCCTGCCAGTCCAATGCAAACTCTTCCCAGGACTACCAAAACCCCTGCCAGTCCAATGCAAACTCTTCCCAGGACTACCAAAACCCCTGCCAGTCCAATGCAAACTCTGCCCAAGACTACCAAAACTCCTCCCAGCACTACCAAAACCCCTCCCAGTCCAATGGGAACTCTTCCCAGCACTACCAAAACTCCTCCCAGTCCAACGCAAACTCTTCCCAGGACTACCAAAACTCCTCCCAGTCCAATGCAAACTCTGCCCAAGACTACCAAAACTCCTCCCAGCACTACCAAAACTCCTCCCAGCACTACCAAAACCCCTCCCAGTCCAATGGGAACTCTTCCCAGCACTACCAAAACTCCTCCCAGTCCAACGCAAACTCTTCCCAGGACTACCAAAACTCCTCCTGGTACAAAGCAAAACCCCTCCCAGCACTGCCAAAACTTTTCCCTGTACAACCAAAATCCCCTGCTGGCACTATCATTCTCTTCTTAAAAAACTACAACCCAAACAACTACCAGAACTCCTCCCAGTACTGCCAGAACTCTTTCCACTACTAGCAAACCCCCTCCCAGTACTATCTACCCCCTCCCAGTACAACCAAAAGAAACGTCCCCATGCCGTGATTCTCCTCGTGACTGGGAGGAAGATAACCATAAGAACACACGTTTTAAACAACACAGTGGCATTAGATGGCATGATCAACAGGAGGTCCAACCTCCACAACACAATACCACACCTCCACACAGCACACGGTAAACATGCGGTACGGGAAGATCACAGTTTCCTCATTCACTGCTACACCTGTAAGCTCAGGTAAAAAAAAAAACACCATCAAATACCAAACATTTACATTAAACAGGACACAGTTACCGCTCTTTATAATTAAACATGCAGGCGACATACGCCATATCTCAATACGAGCATGGTGTACTCTAACACGCCAAAATCTATAACACCAGTACATATCACATAACACGGCCCTAATCAGCCCCTAATCTGACCGTAATAAAAAAGACAAATCTCCAGCTCTACACATTCTCCTCCCGTGAACGGGAACAGCAGTAATCCATTTATAATGCAGAGAGCTCAGTGAAGGAGAGCAGGAACACAATCTTCACTTAACACACAGCACCAACAGAAAGGAGAAGGACACCAAGCCAAGGAGCCGGGGAGTTTCCTGCCAGCTAAACCAGGAAGCTCCGTCTTCAGTGCGGCATTCTCGGTGAAATCCAAACTGCCTCAAGGGTTAAAGAGAACATGCTGCCTAACCCGCCTTCCGAGGAAGAGACGGTCACAAGCCAAACATGCAAATGAAGATTTATACGACTGTGGCTTAAAGGCTTCAGGAGAGGAAAGAGAGCCAGAGCCTTCACACTACTGCACATACTCCACCGCACAACTGAGGTCCTACCTGCTTACCTACATAGGAAAATATTTTATTTTTATATATATATATATATATATATATATATATATATATATATATATATATATATATATATATATATATATATATATATATATATATATATATTCTTCATTAAAAGAGCAGCTGCACCCAGAAGGAGGTGTGGGAGTGCGGTGGTGTTGGGAAGGAAGATAAAGGTTACCAGGATCAATAACTGATGATAAATTTAGACTGATATGATCAATATTTATTGAGCTACACATACAGAAGTCTGTCTCTCAGTATGGCGTCTGGCCGCCATGTTTGTTAACCCAACATGGAGCTGTAGAGGTTCCTAATGGTGTCCTGTGATAATCCATCCCATGCAGCTTGAATGTCCTCACACAGTTCCTGCAGATGGTGCGGTAGGGGTGGAGTGACACCAGGCCTTCAGAGCATGTGACCACTGCAGTGTTTGGTGGCGTGGGTGGGGTGTTAAGGACAGTCAACGTAACGGTCTGCGTGCAGGTAGGCCTGAGTCGTGCAGCGGCCTGGACAGCTGTTAAAGTGAGGTACAATACAGGCCAGCCAATCAGAACAGAGCTCATTTACATACATCAGTCCTACAGGCCCAGTGAGAAAATAAAAATAAACACACAGGGAAAGACCGGATACGGAGCCGTTCAGGGAATTCTGCCTGCCTGGAGAGAGGGGGAAGAACATTTGATCAGATCAGCAGGAATGCAGGAAACGGGAGGAAGGAGTGAAGATGACGTTCGACTCCTAGACCCCCCCCCATCCCTCCAACCGAGAGAGAGAGAGAGAGGGAAGGAGGGAGTCAGAAAGTGGGGCAGTGCCTGTCCTCATTACAGACCCGCTCCCACCATCTGCTGCTGCACACCACGCTCTACATCACTAACAGGCACGCACACACACACGGTACGAACGTCACACTCTGGATCGAAAGTTGGAGGAGGAAAAGAAACAAAAAGAACAAAAAAGAAAAACACACACGACACACGTTACCCGTCCTACGTTCCACTTCAAGTTCAGACACGAAGAGCAGCTCGCGCGGTTCTCGCTCTCTACAGCGCCCCGTCTTACTCAAGCAGCTTCACTGGAACTACCTGCATTAGCTCAGTTCTACTGTGATACGACAGACAGACAGACAGACAGAGAGGCAGACAGGGAGACAGACAAGGAGACAGGCAGGCAGAGAGACAGGCGGGGGGCCAGACAGACAGAGAGGCAGGCAGAGAGACAGGCGGGGGGCCAGACAGACAGAGAGGCAGGCAGAGAGACAGGTGGGGGGCCAGACAGACAGAGAGGCAGGCAGACAGACAGACAGGGAGACAGGCAGGCAGACAGACAGACAGACAGACAGACAGGGAGACAGGCAGGCAGACAGACAGACAGAGAGACAGGCAGGCAGACAGAGAGAGAGACAGACAGGGAGACAGGCAGGCAGGCAGAGAGAGAGACAGACAGGCAGGCAGAGAGACAGACAGGGAGACAGGCAGGCAGAGAGACAGACAGACAGAGAGACAGGCAGGCAGACAGACAGACAGACAGACAGGCAGAGAGACAGGCAAAGTGACAGGCAGGCAGGCAGAGAGACAGGCAGACAGAGAGACAGACAGACAGGCAGAGAGACAGGCAGACGGGCAGAGAGAGAGACAGACAGACAGAGAGACAGGCAGGCAGGCAGAGAGACAGACAGGCAGGCAGAGAGACAGGCAGGCAGGCAGAGAGACAGGCAGGCAGGCAGAGAGACAGGCAGGCAGGCAGAGAGAGAGAGGCAGGCAGAAAGACAGACAGGCAGGCAGAGAGGCAGACAGACAGGCAGGCCGGCAAACAGATAGAGAGACAGACAGAGAGACAGACAGGCAGGCAGGCAAACAGATAGAGAGACAGACAGGCAGGCCGGCAAACAGATAGAGAGACAGACAGAGAGACAGACAGGCAGGCAGGCAGAGAGGCAGGCAGAGAGACAGACAGACAGGCACTGTACTGTACATCTCTCCCCAAGCCTTTCTCCACCTTCCTCTCTTTCTTTCTTCCTTTTTGGCTCTCTCCCTGTCTCTCTCTCACTTTCACCCTCCATCTGCAAATCCCTCTGTCTCCCCAACATCTCCCTCACTCCCCACATCTTTCTCTCACTCCTCACATCAATGTCTCTCTCACTTCATCGCTCTCTCTCTTCACAACTCTCTCATGCCATCTTTCTTTCCACATCTCTCCCCCGTCTCCCCAACATCTCCCTCACTCTCTACATCTATCTCTCGCCCCACATTTAGATTCACGTCTCTCTCACTTCATCTTTCTCTCCACATCTCTCCCATTCTCTTCGCTCCCACACGTCCTTTTACTCCCTCTCTCATTCTCCCTCCCTCTCCACATCTCTCTCTCTTCCCCTGCCTCCCTCCCTCTCCACATCTCTTTCTCCCCCATACCTCTCTCTCTCTCCACATGTCTCTCTCTTCCTCCTCTACCTCCACATTTCTCTCCCCCCCCTCGCTCTCTCATTCCACATTTCTCTCTCTCTCTTCCCCTGCCTCCCTCCCTCTCCACATCTCTTTCTCCCCCATACCTCTCTCTCTCTCCACATTTCTCTCTCTTCCTCCTCTACCTCCACATTTCTCTCCCCCACCCCTCGCTCTCTCTCTCCACATTTCTCTCTCTCTTCCCCCCTTTCTCTCTCTCTCCACATTTCTCTCTCTCTCTCTTCCCCTGCCTCCCTCCCTCTCCACATCTCTTTCTCCCCCATACCGCTCTCTCTCTCCACATTTCTCTCTCTCTCTTCCCCTGCCTCCCTCCCTCTCCACATCTCTTTCTCCCCATACCTCTCTCTCTCTCTCCACATTTCTCTCTCTTCCTCCTCTACCTCCACATTTCTCTCCCTCTTCCACCCCACTCTCTTCACATCTCTCTCTCTCTCCCCATCCCTCTCTCTCTACATTTCTCTCTCTCTCTCTCTCTCTCACCCTCTCTCTCTCTGTTTTGAATGCCAGTCAAACAAAGCGGAGAACGAGGAGCTCCACCTGATCACTAGCTCACTCTCCTGCACATCAGAACGCTGTCTTTGAAAATCAGGTGAGACTCTGCAGGAGGAGTTTGATCGGAAGCTCTGGCTCTACCTGCTGAGCAAGTTCCACTGGAGGAATCCACACCAAATCAAGAGATCTCTCTGTCTTGCTGTCTCTCTCTCTCTGTCTCTGTCTCTCTCTCTCTGTCTCTGTCTCTCTCTGTCTCTCTCTCTCTCTGTCTTGCTGTCTCTCTCTCTGTCTCTGTCTCTCTCTCTGTCTCTCTCTCTCTGTCTCTGTCTCTCTCTGTCTCTGTCTCTCTCTCTCTGTCTCTCTCTCTCTGTCTCTGTCTCTGTCTCTCTCTTTCTGCCTCTCTCTCTCTCTCTGTCTCTCTCTCTCTCTCTGTCTCTCTCCAGAGGTTAAAGAGCTAAACTCATTTAGAGGAACCCAGGAACACTCCTCCCATCCCACCACACCGCTGGAAACTCATTTACAGCACTAAAGTGTTAGGAACGAATGATCTGGGTTTGTTCTTCAGCGTGAGCAGGGTCGACCCGCAAACCATAACCGAGCGTCCATTCAGCGAGAGCAGTGACCATCCTGCTTCGGCAGCGCACCAGCCACAGGGTTACACAGTCGCTGGGCTCAGGACTGTTTACTGAGAGCTGCATGCCACGAGAAGCATGAACAAAACACTCCCACAGCACTTACAGCTTACACTTCGCCGCTGTGCGGCTATAAATACGCACCGGCCACTTTATTAGGTACACCTCAGTGTATCTTCACACTGTCGATTTTATCAGCTCCACGGACCAGAGCAGGTATGGTGTGGGTGGTGGATCATTCTCAGCTCTGCAGTGACACTGACGTGGTGGTGGTGTGTTAGTGTGTGTTGTGCTGGTGTGAGTGGATCAGACACAGCCGTCCTGTGGGCAGCGTCCTGTGGGCAGCGTCCTGTGGGCAGCGTCCTGTGGGCAGCGTCCTGTGGGCAGCGTCCTGTGGCCAGCGATGAAGAACTAGAGGACGACCAAATGCACACGACTAGCAGATGAGCTATCGTCTCTGACTGTCCATCTACAAGGTGGACCAGCCAGGTAGGAGTGTCTAATAGAGTGGACAGTGAGTGGACACAGTGTCTAAACAGTCCAGCAGCACTGCTGTGTCTGATCCACTCACACCAGCACCACCCACACTAACACACCACCACCACGTCAGTGTCACTGCAGTCCTGACATTGAACACAATTGAACAACGACAGCTGCAAATAGCTGTAGCAACCAACACCGATGGACTCCATCCAAGCCTTGTCCGGAATATCACCGGAATACCGAATCTGGAATTCCTCAGCATGAAACAATCCAACCAAACTGTGAGCCGAATTCCACCAAACGGCTGCTTCCAGAGAGCGTTTCAGGAGCAGTGGTCAAAGTTATCACTCAGCAGGGGTCACTGGGGTCTGCCACGCGTTCTGATGAGCTCACATCTGTTTCAAGTCAAGCAACAGCAGCTTCTGTGATGAATCAACCTCTCAACCAAACATAAGCACAACCAACTCAGAAAAAACCCAACCTCTGAGAAAGTGTGCAACCCAACACTGCAGCTATTCCCGGCAGGAATGATGAAATCCTGAAAGCAGGCTGGGGCAAAACGTCACACGTCAACGGCCTAAACTCAGAGATATCCCACCAAAACACACCAAACACCCACCAGAGCCTCGGCATCAGAGACTGAACACTCAATTCAGCTTTAGGTCCGATACTGGAACCCTAACACCAAGCATTAACACCACATCTCCATGCCATCTTTCCGTTTGACCAACAAACTCAACACTGACTGCGGTTTCCATGAAAGATGGCACCACAGAGCACCACACACACATACATCCATCCCTGTCATATGCATATGGGAGACAGCCGGGCTGGCCGATATGACAAAGCCCATCAGTGTGGTGATGACAGCTCCCAGCTACACTACAACTCACCACAGAGCCGAGTAAGTTCAGCTGTACTGAGTGCCACGCGGTGTTCGACGTGCCGGATGTTTCCTAGCACTTGTTCACACGTCTCCACCTTCGATGTTCCGGTTTATTAGATATTAGAAAAGGCACGCATCATAACATACTGCGAGTCATGAAAACGTCACCGTATTGACCCATCTGCATTCTCTAATACAGCGCTTCTCCACCTCTCCCACCTCAAAGCCCACCTACATTCACCCCTACTGCACAGGCATCCGACACGGCAGTCTCTGACCCAGACGTGCATCAGTGAACACCACAACCAGCAACTGACCACCCTTTTCAACGACGCCGTTTTACCAGCAGCTGCCCGCGACTGAGACGTGAGGGGGCGTGTATGGAGACACGGGGCAGAAACTTGACGTTTGCATTAAAGCTGATCGCTATCTGGTCTGCTGTCCAGACAATTCTGTTCACCACTGATGAAGCGCCATCCCTGACCTGCTACGAACCACTGGTCCTCTTTAGGACTGGCCCAAGGACCACCATAGGTGCTTCACAGCCCTCGTGGTGCACACGAGAGACACAACAACACCCACTGTGATGATATAAGAGGCGACACAGCAGGACAGTATTAGCTTACATGACAAACAGGCTACCTTCCCAAATGGGATTCAGTTCAGGCCTCAAATGAAGATTTAGACAAGTAAATACACAACAAAGCAAAGTTAGAGGAGGTTTCAGAGCCGTAACAACAACAACAACAACAACAACAACAACAACAACAACAACAACAACAACAACAACAACAACAACAACAACAACAACAAGGGTTCAGGTGGCCAAACACATGATATAACTAATAGGGAGGTGTGGAGGACATGAGCTCACCACCAAATAAAGTTGGAGACTCCCCAGACTGGGAATCATGGGAATGTGGGAATTACCAGAATGTGGTTATTATTGTTGTTATTAATGATAATTATAATAATAATACTTATTATTATTATTATTATTATTATTATTAGTATCATCATTATTATTATTATTATTATTATTATCATTATTATTACTATGATAGTTTGAATAAAACTTTGTGAGATGAAAACTGGGAGCAGCTCAAAAAAAAAAAAAAAAAAAAAAACAGGAAAACGTACAACTACACACGTGAAGAAACACTGACGGCTTATAGCAGGTTCCTGTCCAGACACACCCTCTGTGGACAGGGAGCAAACCTGACCCAAAGTGATCAAAACCAGCAGAACTGAGCAGAACTGAGCAGAACTGGGCAGAACAGGAAGGAAAACATTGCGGAGGAGCTCAGACCACTCAGGAACACAATCCACATGAAGGTGTTAACCAACCAACCAACCAACCAACTATCTCTCTCTCTCTCTCTCTCTCTTTAATGTGTATCTCTCTTTAATCTCTGCTTTTGTTTTCTTTCCTCTTTTCTCTCTCTTTCATAATTTCTTTCATCTCCATTTCTCTCTTTCTGTTTCTTTCTAGTTTCCTCCTCTCTCTATTACTCTTTTTTTCACATTCTCTTTAATCTCCCTGTTTCTTTCTAGTTTCCTCCTCTCCCTCCCTCATGTTCTCCTTAGTCCTGTCTTTCCTCCTCTCTTTCTCTCAAATTCTCTGTGGTCTCTCTCTCTCTCTCTCTCTCTCTCTCTGTTTCTTTTTAGTTTCTTCCTCTGTTCTTTCTGGCTCTCTTCTCTCTTATATATTCTCCTTACTATGTATTTTTCTTTCCTCCTCTCTCTCCTGCGTCCTCTATTTAATCTTTCGCTCTTTCTCTCTGTTTCTGCTTCTGTCGAGTTTCCTTCTCACTCTCTCGCTCTCTTTCCCAACCATGTTTCCTCTCCCTGTTCTCCCACGACAAAGACGAAAGAAATGAAAGGAAAAGGAAAAAGAGCCAAATAAACTCACCTGAACATAGTTACTCTCGCAGTAGTCCGCGACCCTGGTCAGATTCTGGTAACTCTCCAGAAGGGCTCGTTTACCCGCAGGGATTTCTTCCTCTAACAACATTTGCAGCTCTGCCATCTTACGTGTGTCCGCATAGCTCCGTCGCCTTCCCTTTGATTAAAGCCACAAGCTCGAGTGAGAGAGAGAGGGAGTGGGAAAGAGGGCGGGACAGAGGGAGGGAAAGAGGCAGGCCTTTACATTACCAACATGACCCACCAACAGCACACCAACATAAGAACTACAGAAAACGCTTTGCGGCAGCGAGAAGCGCGCAAGAGGAACGCTGGGAAATGTAGTTTTCTAGCTCCTCGTCGAATCCGGCGACATTACTTCACACGTAGTACGACGTGAGTTAGCCTGTCGTCAAAAAAGAATCTGCCGATAAAGGATTTGTGTATATATTTCACCGCTTTGCGCTGAAAATTTATCGTTTTGTGGGTCGCCGGCGTTAAGAACTCTAAGAAGCGAACTACACTTCCTAGCGACAAGTTCCTTGCGCGCTGCATGCTGGGAGTTGTAGTTTTGGCACCCGCGAGCGAAGAACGTTGGCCCCGTGTGCGGAACTACAACTCCCAGCGTTATGCTCGTCTCGTATGGTTCCTGTCAGCCTCAGTGTTTTGCGAGGTCGCCGTCTTTAGCGCAAGCAGCAAACAAATGGTAAGGGATTAAGTTATCGTAACAGTCTTAAATTAGCTGCCTTTATGGCGGTTTTAGGGGCTTTATTTCTTTATCTTGAAACACGTCGTGTGGAAAGACGTCGGTTTTGCCTCCCTTCGACGGTTGACATTAGCCTTAACGTGCCGAATTCTCGGGACGCTGTCAAATATTAAGCGACTTTTCGGGCAAAATGCTGATTTGACACGTTTTCTATCTAGTTCTATGGGTTAGCATGCTTGATAGACACTGTTACCCTGCAGTAGGAGTTGATTTAGGCTGCTTAGCTTCATTTTCGAATCGTCCCGTTCCACCTTAAATGCTGCAGCAGTTACATTCAGGCGCCTCAGGCGTTTAAGGTGGAACGGGACGATTCGAACTTCAGTCTGGTTGAACTTTTATCGATCTTTTTCAGGTTTGATTGGATGATCTGCTGATTTGTGGGCCAAGCTAGAGTCATGATGGAGCACGACACCAAACCCGTCCATGAGCAAAGGTTCGATGCTGCAGTTAAAGTCATCCAGAGTTTACCTACAAACGGTGAGTAAGCCACTCTCACCTGGTGTGCCATAAGCCTACATTAACCTACATAGAGGTCTACCCAGAAAGAGCAGTGCCTCCGGCTGACTGAGGGGTGCCTGCTTGTCTACAATGACCCAAAAATATTCCCAAATTTATTCCTGAGTCACGTCACTCAGATGGATGGGAAGTGGAATGGTTGATCGTAGAGAATCTAATGGGAGCCAGGGGTCACTATGTGTTACAATACAAATATAGAAGTTCATTGGCTATGCAAACCACCAATAAACCTAGAACTGGGAAAAACATATGTCCTTTAAAGGACATTAATTTATCCCTGCCTATATATCTACCTACATAATGCACTACATGGTTAATATACACATGGACAAGGCATAGACACCAAAAACCAGCTTCTACCAATGTGCTGCCAAAACATGCCCTGATTAGTAAGTATAGTATCGGTCTAATTAAGATTGTTGATCTCGGTAGATCTCAGTTTCTATAAGCGTGACTTCCTTAAATGGGTTCGAGTTGTTTTTTGTTAAAAGAGGAATCATTTTAATTCCAGAATTTCTTCCTAAGTCAGTTATTGAGTTAATCTGAATGGTTCAATGTGAAACGGTTCATTTGTAGAGATCTACAGATTTCTTTACAGTGGTGGTGATGGGAACCAGGGGTCAGTCTGTCTTAGAACACAAATATAGTTATATGTTTATTGACTATGCAAAACCTCCAGTGAGCCTATTCATTTGTTCATGCCCATATATTTACTTACATAGTAATAGATAGATAGATAGATAGATAGACAGATAGATAGCTAGACAGACAGACAGATAGATAGCTAGACAGACAGACAGATAGATAGCTAGACAGACAGACAGATAGATAGCTAGACAGACAGACAGATAGATAGATAGCTAGATAGATAGATAGATAGATAGATAGATAGATAGATAGATACTTCATTTATCTCGAAGGAAATTAAGCAGCCCGTAGCGGTTTCACAATAATACACAGTAATACAAAACAAAAAGTGTTGTGCAGTATGAAACCTAAGTGGGTGGGTTCCAGCTCAGCAATATTATTAACTATTAAACTATAAACTATACATACTACAGTTCATTATGGATAAATATATCTCACTTCACACAGAGGCAATTCAATTCAATTCAACTTTATTCAACTTTATTGTCATTATACCAATACAGGGTTGTACAGTATAACGAAACACAGTCAGGCTCCTTATCCAGTGCAGTTGAATAATGTGTGTGTGTGTATGTACATATATATACATATATATATATATATATATATATATATATATATATATATATATATATATATATATATATATATATATATACATATAGTGTAGCGATAGACAAAAAACAATGTGTGCAAACAGTACAGTACAGTATGTGTACAGGACATGTGCAAAGAGTAGCGCAGTATCAGTAAGTATGGGGTTTAAACAGTATGGATATATAAAGTGTTCAGTGCAGGTGGGAAAACAGCAGCTTAATGTTCAATAACAGCCAAATTGCTTTGCAGAGAAGCAATTATTATTATTATTTTTTTTTTTTGAACTTATTATTTATTGAAGATCAAGTAATATTCACCATTTATCATTCTTTTTACAGTCATGCCTTATAAATGTTAACATATAATCATGTACACATTCTCATTGACAGCCATATACACTTCAATTACAATTGGTCAGAAAGCATTATTAACATTGCTGGGCTCCATCGCTTGACAAATTTTTCCTTCTGCAGTCTCAAGTTATATGTTATTTCTTCCATACTATGTATCATCCATAGACGCTCTATCCAAGATTCATACGTTGGGACAGTGGTTTTGAGCCAGTTCACAGTTATACCCTTAATTGCTGCTGCTAATAAAACATGAAGGAGATAGATCTGGCTCAGAGAAGCAATTATATACAGAAAATATATACAGGACATATACCAAAAACACAGATATAACTCTAGACCCATAGAAAATATATAAACCTTGCAGAGATAATAAGGCAGTGCAATAATAAATAAATAAATGTATTAATTAATAAAAATAGAAATAATAAAATAAATGTGCAAGGGGCACTATAGATATAGATATCAGCAGATAATGATGGAATAGACATAATAAACATATATTCGTCTTTAGGTAAAGTGTCCAGAGTGTCCGGGAGTGCTGATGTACAGGATATACAGTAAAGTGAGTTAACGAGAGATTCCGTCCTCATCTGTCCTCGTCCCTCTTCCGGCTCCGCTGGGAGGAGTTGAAGAGCCTGAGGACTTATTAGTGCATATTAGATATATCAGTGCATCTACATGTAGAGTCAAGTCAAGTCGAGTGGCTTTTATTGTCATTACAGCTCTGTACAAGTACACAGAGAAATGAAACTACGTTTTTTCCAGAACAAGGAGCCACATGGAACAAAACGAGAACATACAACAATACAGAACAGGACAGACTGCAGACAGTGCAACGTGCAAGACAATGAATACAATAAATAAGACTCAGTAGTGAGTATGAGTAGTGGTATGAGTGTAAGGTGCCTAGGAAAGTGTTATAACTAAACACTATGTTGAACATTAATAGATCATTATCTTTCTCTGCACGTTTCTCTAGAACGGAGCATTTTGCACCAGACCACTCTGAAAGACTTTGTTTACACCTTAACAGTTTTAATTTTGTAGATTTTGGGGAAAAATCTGGACTATATAACACAACGCTGTCTCCCATTGCAGGTTCCTTTCAGCCATCCAACGAAATGATGCTGAAATTCTACAGCTACTACAAGCAGGCGACTCTAGGCCCTTGCAGCATTCCCCGGCCAGGCTTTTGGGATCCTGTCGGCAAAGCGAAATGGTACTGGACGTCTGGATTTCTCCGTTTTATAGCCGGGCTTCATTGTTTGTCTCCACATTAGTTATTGATCCTCGTGTTGTTCTGAGTCATAAATTCTGCAGACTGCAGGATATTACACTGGATATCACCTTTGACACACTGAGAGTGAACCAACCACTGGAAAAGAGTTGAAAGGTCACTGATATAGATCACTGGAGCTGGCTAGAGGTTTACATTTGGTCAAAACTGAACATTGAACAATAACGGTCCCATGATTTGAACCAATCCGATTCACAGACACAGCGAGACGAAAATATTTAGCTTGGCCGTGGCAGCTGTCCTCGTTCCCAAGTCCAGAAAGCTAGTGGCACGGTGACCTTTATCAACATGACAGTCAGAGTTCATGCTGAGATGTTTTGCACACTGCATATTTGAGTTTAATCCACAGGCTGAGGATAAAAAACATCTGAACGCCCTTGAAATGTGCTTACAGACAACCCTGCTGGGCCTGGAAATGCAGCTGCTCATTGTAACCTACCAAGATATCGGAGGTGAAGAGCAGCTCAGCAGCACAAACCTCCTCAAAGACATTCATTTTTTTTCTGTTTGGTTTCAGGGATGCATGGCACTCGCTTGGAGATATGCCCAAAGAGGAGGCTATGGCAGCATACGTGGACGATCTCAAGCTGGTAACTGTCTGTGTTTAGAACTGTTGAAAAGGGGCTCCTTGATTGGAGCTGTGTTTTGATTTAACGGACGTAATTAGTTTGGACTTTTCTTTTTACAAACACTTTCCGAATTACAAGACTGACTTATCAAGACTGAATAATCAGACCTGTTCCCGATACTGTGCTTGCCCATATCTCCAGAGCCGGGGTAGGGATGGGGCGGTGGCGTTCCCCCATGGTCCCACAATATAGCCGACCCTTCCCTGTTTCATGGCGTAAGCAGGAAGCCCTCTCTCGTGTTCAGTGTCACACGCTTTCCTATTTAATTTCAATCAGTGACCTGCCTCCTCATTTTTAATATCTCTGGTTCCATTATTAGTTGACCTTAGATGGAGACATTACACTCGACTGGTCTGAAGAACAGCTTTAGACAATTGTCTTTCTGGTTAGTAGCAATCCCAGCAGATGCTGAGAAAAGTGATAGTAGTAGTAATAATAATAATAATAATAATAATAATAATAATAATAATTGTAATAATAGTGTAATTAGGCCATCACCCACAAAATTATGAACTAAAAAAATTCTAATAGGAATTTCTCCTCATTTGTTCGTCAAAACTATTAGCGATATGAATTTTAATTTGTATTATTCCTCAGAAATATTGTAACTGCTTTAAAATAAGTAGTAAATGTGGATGTCTAACCCAGCGATTCTCAGCCTGGGGGGTTACGGCTCCTAAGGTGGTCTTTATAAATGGCACAGAGGCTTATTGTGACGTATCTTTAGGAATTACATGTCCATAAAATCCTGACATTACTAAAGAGAGCAGCGGAGCTGCAAACGTGAGCCCGGCAGTGTTTGTGACAGTCCGTCTAACTGGCGCGGCTGGCTGCAGTGTCATGTGTTACACATCATATAAAGCCAGGTCGCTGAAAGCTTCTCAGATATTTCCACAGTAGCATGTTCTTCCCTCCAGTCGGTAGCCACCACATGTGATAGCATTACTCACCGGCCCGGGACATACTAGGACTGTCAGCAGAGGTCACTTTAAACATTTGGATTCATCTTCTCATTGGACTTGACAAATATTCAGACGTCGATTTTTATCTTGACAGCCTTACAGGACAGACAAGCCACCTGTGACCTGGACAAAAACTTATTTGACCGTCTTACATGCATCGTACACCTAAGAGAACTCAAAATGCCAAACCGTACGGGTAGCTGTGTTTGACTTGCTTGTGCTGATGTGGAACTGCATTAGTTTGTTGATGAAGGGGAAAAGCATGGAGACTAAATCAAGGTCCCATCTCTTCTACAGTTTGACATCAAACACAAATTTGATTCCCCATATTACGGCTTGAAGCGTTTGTCGTGTGGCTGTATGATGTGTAAAGTCTGTGTTTTTTCATGTTCAGATTCTTGAAAGCATGCCAATGACGGAGGAGGTGGAGCAGCTGCTGCAGATTCTCGGGCCGTTCTATGAGCTTGTAGATGAGAAGAAAAAGATCTCTGAAGTGTCGGATCTGACCACAGGTGAGAACCCTAACACTGGGAATGTTGTGCCACAGTACAACCCCAAGCAGCTCAGTAGCTTGATGATTTCATTGTGCTCTACACAAGAGGGTGACAGGTGTCACGCCTGCTGGCTCTCTTCTCACCCCCAATCTCCCGGACTCCATTTCCCATAACCCACCACCTAACGACATCACTTTCAGATGTCCGCTATCTCCCAATCCCATTCCGTTTTTTAAATCCAAGTCTCCCGAGTATTGAAGACACAAGGTTTTGTACCAGCAGCAACCACATTATAGTTGTCAGCCCCTTAACAGCTTTGGATGATGGTGCTGAACAAAGTTTATTTATTCATTTTTCAATTATAAGTCACCTGCATCCCTAATATATTGGAATTAAAATATTGATAATGATCTACAATCCCAGCTTTCACAGTTTATTATGTAAATAAGCAAGTTCTTTTGTAATAAAGTCAGCAGAACTCTTATTTTAATCAGATTATTTATTATAATAGTTATGAGATATATTATTATATTCTAAACTATATTATATATAGTTTATAAAACACTTCAGTTGTTTGGGACAGTGTGATACAAGTCCATATACAGGGGTTGGACAATGAAACTGAAACACCTGTCATTTTAGTGTGGGAGGTCTCATGGCTAAATTGGACCAGCCTGGTGACCAATCTTCATTAACTGCACATTGCACCAGTAAGAGCAGAGTGTGAAGGTTCAGTTAGCAGGTAAAAGCACAGTTCTGCTCAAAATACTGCAATGCACACAACATTATGGGAGACATACCAGAGTTCAAAAGAGGACAGATTGTTGGTGCACGTCTTGCTGGCGCATCTGTGACCAAGACAGCAAGTCTTTGTGATGTATCAAGAGCCACGGTATCCAGGGTAATGTCAGCATACCACCAAGAAGGACGAACCTCCACCAGCATCACGTAGTGACCTGGCCACTATCCTGCAAGAAGAATGGCTTAAACTCCCTCTGACCACTGTGCAGGACGCAGTATATGTCATTCCCAAGACGAACTGACGCTGTATTGGCCGCAAAAGGAGGCCCTACACCATACTAATAAATGATTGTGGTCTAAAACCAGGTGTTTCAGTTTCATTGTCCAACCCCTGTAAATACGAGTGTTATATATCGAGTTAATGTAGTTCATTGAGGTGATTAATTTTCTCTTTCTCTGACTGTTAATGGCATACCCCCTATGTTCATGCTCCTCCTTCAGTTCACCGTAATAATGTGATAAATCATGTGAACAGTTCCTTTGTTGTCATTGTCATTAACGTTTCTCTCATGTTATCATTTATACCTTTGGTTTGGTGCTCAGCCCGTTTGGAAAGATTTGCTAGGCAACTGGAAGGCAAGTGAGCTGTAGTAGTTTCACCCTCCGAGTCCCGCTGCTAGCTATCAGTGTAGTGGAGTAGATTAGACCATAGTGGTGGTTCCAGCAGCCCCGCTGCACACGTGTCGCCGCTATCCATCATTGCTTGTTCTGAATCCTGTACAGGCTTTTGTGTTAGTGTGAGCGCGTTAATGGTAGACGAGATCTTATAAATGATGAAATCTCTGTTTATGTTTTATTGTGATTTGTTTTTTTGTAGGTTTCGGAAACATGATTGCTGCACCTTCAAAGAGCGTCACGAAAAGCATCATCAGAACTATGCAAATGAACGGGACCTTAGACAGCCAACCTACCAGGAAAGCGGACACTCTGAGGAACAACGTAAAAGAGATCAAGGCACAGGAGGACAGAGGGGGTGAAGATAAGGAGGAGCAGGAGGATGACAGTGATGATGATGATGAGGAGGATGATGAAGATGAAGAAAATGAGGAGGAGGAGTCTGAGCAGGTCAAAAAAGGTAACGTACAGCATGATTGGACACTCCTGGTGAAGAAAGAGAGCTCAAATGTGATGTATATGATTACGTTAAAATTTCATTCTTTATTTAAAACAAGTTTAATGTGCAGAAAATGTGGGTCTCCTTCGTGTTTCCAGCCCCGGCACCAAAGAAAAAGGCCTCTTCTAATGGAAAAGCTAAAGGGCTTCCCAATGGCAGTATAGGCCACAAGGTAGAAGCCATGACAAACGGAACACACAGCATGAAATCTGCTTTGAATGGGAAGCATTTGGAAGAGGAGGAGGAGAACGATGACGGTGTCACCCAAGAAACAGTGATCCAGCACGTGAACGGTTGTACCAGAGGTGGGATTTTTCATCCTGGTTCTCACTTACAATGGACACCCATTCGATAGTTTGTTCCCCAGCCGATCAACTGTAGTCATATGCAAAGATTTAGTCACCCCTGGTGTAACGATATGGCATGGGACACGCCTGCCTGGTTACCGCTGGTTTACATGTGAGGTCACCAGCTGATCTGTAATGTCAAATTTCTTGCATGATATTATCAAGCACACAAACGGTTTCATTTATTTTTGCTTTATTATTAATGAAAGTATTTATTGGACATCGCCCGTGTCAGATTGTTTACGTTATTCGTGTATATATATATATGTATATGTATATATATGTATGTGTGTGTGTGTGTGTGTGTATATATGTATGTATGTATGTATGTATGTATGTATGTATGTATGTATGTATGTATGTATGTGTGTGTGTATATGTACATGTATATATGTGTGTGTGTGTGTGTGTGTGTATGTACATGTATATGTGTGTGTGCGTGTGCGTGTGTATATATGTACATGTATATGTGTGTGTGTATATATGTACATGTATATGTGTGTGTGTGCGTGTGTATATATGTACATGTATATGTATATGTGTGTGTGTGTGTATATGTACATGTATATGTGTGTGTGTGTGTGTATATGTACATGTATATATGTGTGTGTGTGTGTGTGTATATGTACATGTATATGTGTGTGTGCGTGTGTATATATGTACATGTATATGTACATGTATATGTGTGTGTGTGTGTATATATCATGTCATAATGGTATGTGTTTTGTAGACTATATGTGTGTGTATATGTACATGTATATATGTATATGTGTGTGTATGTATATGTATGTATATGTGTGTATATTTATATTTATATATATATATATATATATATCAAAATGTTTTCATGATCAATGCAGAAATATATGTTGCTCTGCTCTTCATTCATAATGGTATATTTTTAGACTATATGAATATGAAAATAGTTTTATGGAAGTTTTGACTTGTTGGTCAGGTTTACAATTTAAAAAACCGACTAACTATGAAATGCCATAATGGCGAACAACTATCTACAGTAAATATGAATTCAAAATAAATAAATTCTTAATTTCCCAACAAATCCATTAGTTTAAATCATAATGCAATACCTAGTCAGCTAAACTCATAATAAACCGACTACTAGATAATGCCATAATGGACCAACTAATCGATTAATCTTGAGTCTTAATGGACTAACTTGTATTTTAATCTAAGTCGAAATGAACCAACTAATAGATGAATCTATACCATAATGGACCAACTAATTGTTTAAGCAGCAGTGGACCAACTCATTGGTTATTCTAAACCATAATGGACCAACTCCTCAATACATTTAAGCCAAAATGAACCAACTAATCCATTCATCTTGTCATAATGCATAATACATTTGTAAATATTAGGACAAAGTGTTTTTGGAATGTTTATCTATTTCCCTGTTCAGGTTTGTTTTAGTTAAAGACTGGCGTGATATAATCAGAATGTAGGTTTTGTAGATGAACAGGATTTGTCAGTCTTTCAGTATCTCAGTAAAATAGGGTAGTGACTCATAAGTACCTCTACTAGGTTCACAGACGTCTGTCTTGTTATTACAGGATATGAAATGTTATAAATACATGTACACATTTTCCATCCACTAAACCCAACACATACGTTTATGCTTTTCATAGACACGGATGATGACGCGTCTAGCCTCCATCATGTGGCCAGCGACTCAGACGGTGAGGTGTACTGTGACTCGGTGGACCAGTTTGGTGTGGAGGAGGTAAGACCTAGTTAGCCACAGTGAGAATCCAGGCTCATTACGCTTTCCCACACGAGCGAGCCAAGTCATTAGAATGGTGTGAATAATGATTCATCCCCACTGTGCTAAAATTAGCCTGTTGGTTAGCACTGTCAACTTGCTTGTATGTCTGTACAGCAGAGCAGTGAGGCTCATGTGAACTCTCTGGAGGAAAGCCATCCTACGCTGTCCTCCCCGAGAGAGGACATCCTGGGCGCTCAGGACAGTGTTCAGAATGGCGGAGAGGACGGGAAGACCAGCGGAGGTGGAACACAGAGACAGAGGCTTAGCGTGGACAGACCAGGCAGCTCTGTGGTCAGGAGAGGAAGAGGTAAAGCCTGAGGACTGCAGTTATTGTTGTTCGGAAGGCATACACGTGAGGATCTGTCTCCGTTTGTTTTGATGACAAATATAGCACAACCGTTGAGGGTTTCTTTCCAGAGGTCACGACCTCTGCACTTTCACCTCAGATCCATGTCTTTGTTATTAAAGTACGGGAATCTGAGATTTGTGAGAAGACATAAGTCCAGACCACATTTCCTTCTTCCACTGATCCAGAGTCCGATCTTAGCCCCCTAGCAGACTGAAGTCGTGTTTGCTGGTTAGCCTCACTCAGTGTGCTTTTCTTAAGGCTACACAGCTGTTTAGTCCCGATCCCTTGAGCTCCCTTCGCATCAGGCGTGTGGAGATGCTCCTACTTTCACTATTAAACATCCCCTTGAGTTCTACTGCTGTTTCTCTACCATCTGACTTCACCAAGCGTTTAAGTGTTCGCCCATTACCATCATTCAAGATTTAATTCCCATCACATTCCTTCCTGGAAGATGATGTTTCTCCACTGTCCTCCCACATTTCCAACCCAAGTTTAGTAGTTTCAGCATCTCCTTAGATGATAATTTGACCCTTCTGAAACAGATTAACATCTTTTCCACGACCACAGGATGCATCTTGGTGAATCATGGTTGTTGAGAAGCTCCTCACTGCATCACCTCGGGTTAAATAACTCGTTGCCAGCTGAAAACTGATCACCCATGCGGTACTTATCCAGTGGGAGACTCTTACCTATTTGCTTAGTTGAATCCAGGTGGGGACCTTTTTCTAGCCAGGCAGTGTATACGTCTGTATAGCTTTGTATCAACTGTGTTGAGTCACTGTAAGTTAGAGTGATCACAGTCTGCACTCTAACTCAGATAAAACTGTTCTCTGATTAAAAGTGGGTTTTGATCTGAACCGTTCCTTAAGAGTCTATTCACACCTTGCCTTCTCATGCACTTTCAGTCATCGGATCTCTTTCAGGTTTTTATTGATCGCATGTAAAGCCGGGTGTACACTCCCAGGACGTACTGTGAGGGGGACCCCAATCGTATTACTCAACTATGTTCTGAGGTGGCGTGTATATAGGATGCATTTGCATTATCCAAATGTAGTTACATAAGCAGAAATGCATCTGTTGAGCTCTGGCTAGCAGACGAGACCAAAAACAAAAGATGGAGGAAAGGTGAGGCGGAAGCACCAGACCAAGAGCAAACCAGTGCTGATGGGCCAAGTTTGTTGACTCGTGTTGTAAAATGGAAACCACGTATGTGCCTGCGTGCTATTTACACAGCTAGAACACAGTCGGATCTCATCTGGTTAAATTCGGGATGCACTTCAGTGAAAAGTGCCAGAACGTTTATGCAGGTATGTTCCAGGCTCTAATTGGTTCCTCTTATATTTCAGGTTCCAAGTCTCCAGGCTCGGGGTCCGGTGCCTTGGGATCATTACAAGGTGGGGGAGGTGATGGAGAGCGTTGGGGGACTGACGGAGCTGTGGGCGGGGATCTTAACGAACAGATCGTAACGGCTCTGGCGCGACTTCAGGAGGATATGCAAAGTGTCCTCGAGAGACTGCACACGCTCGAGGCTCTCACAGCCTCCCAGGTGAGAATGCAACACCCAAATCTGTCCTAGAGTATAATACGGGAAGCCGTTCAGGCAAGGCAATCCGAAATACTGGGTCACTAGGAAAGAGCAGACTTCAACTAAAACATGTAACTCGAGATGCAAATCATTTAATCATTCTGTATGTTGCTCTTTGCAGGCAAGATCAGCAGCCTTGCCTTCAGAATACCTGTACCCACCAGCAAAAAAAACTCAGAAGGTATGTTGGGTAACTCTCCAGGGGTTAGTTCACTGTTTGTTTGCCTCTGACCCAGTTGAAGCTGAACTTTGGTACCTGCGGCTGATCCAGATTGTTTGCCACCAGCACAGAGTGATAAACTAGAATTGCTGTAGGCAGTTCACATCATGGTCCAGGTTTGGACAATTGGCTGATAAACATTAATAAATATTAGAAAATATTTATTGTTGCGGTTCATTGAAATAAACAGCACTGTGCAAAAGTCAGAGACCACCCTTGGTTTAATTTGCTGTCAGAACGGCCAATAAGTACAAGTAAGTGATTTTCAAAGATATGCCCAAAGAGATTATATATGACACCCCCCCACCCCCATGTCAGAATGGAGAAAGTTAAAGGAGTTCAAAAACAGTGCAGGACCTTGTACACCTCTAACACAATCCCTATCAGAGACAATTTTGAACTGCCCACACACTAGGGGGCAGTGGGCAGCCCTATCCAAGGCACTTCAGTCGTTTCTGTCGGTTTAGGGAAACAAACCAGCGACACTCAGGGGACAAGGCTGGCTCCCTAACCTCCAGCACAACACAACTGAAAACATCCACACCACTGAAAACCTGCTTCTCATGGTGCAGAGAACAGAACCTGGATCAAAACGAAGTCAATCAAAGAAGCTGCTAGGGTTCTCAAACAATGGACTGACCACCCCAGAGTCCAGCCCTTATCACTGGATGTGTTTGGGGGCATTTGAATGATGAGAAGAAGCAGGAAATGATAAACCAACTTCTATGCTGAGTCTCCTGACAAGAATGGGAGCAAGACTATAAACTATAAACAGAGGGAATAAATTGTGCTAGGTGGCTGATCTGATGGGGTGGGCGGTGATGGGTGGTCTTTAAATGTTGTTCAGTAAATTAAACCTGTAAGTCATATTTCCTGCTTTTACGTTTATCTGAGATGAGAGATACAGAAGCTCTGACGTGGTGTTTGTGAATTCTGTGCAGAAGCCATCCTGGTGGCCTTTTGACATCTCCCCCGGCACAGTGGCCTTCGCTATTGTATGGCCCTTTGTGGTGCAGTGGCTCATTCGCCTGTATTTTCAGCGGCGAAGAAGGTAACAACACACAAACTGGCACATTCTGTGGCTATTACATTTAGACATGCACGGCCTCAAAGCGCCGCACAGTTTACATTTCACATCAATATATTTCAGTTTATTTAACCATGTAGGGTTTAGTTAGTGGACGATTCCCGAGTCGCTTCAAACAGAGTGACTTTTCTACAATACTGAGGAGATTAACAGCGTTGAGCTGCTTTCTGTAAAGCTTTTCGAGGTGGCAGTGGAAAACGTTTGCTGAAAGGTCCACCTACAGCTGGATTTTGGGATAACATCTTAAAGTCCATTAGCAGAAAATCATCCCTAAAGCATCAGAGCTCCACCACCATATTTAAGAGTGGACACCAGGTGCTCAGGTCTCAGTTTTGTACCCATCATGACCATCTCATCTGGCCATATCCCATGATTTCATTTGTACCTCAAGTGACATTTAGCCAAGTTAGGCACTTTGGTGGCTTGTGGTCGTGTAGGTGGTGTCTGTCATTTCCAAGTCCATCATTCAGGTAAACTGCACAGTTCTGAAACTGTGATCTTGGTAATGGTAATCAGTTCACCCTAACAGTTTAGAGCAAGGCCTGAATACGTTTTTATAATTTTATACGATATTATATATTTTGTTTTTGAGATTATGGGGTAGCTGCATCCTGGAGGTGGCGCGGGAGTGCGGTGGTGTTGGGAAGGAAGATAAAGGTGACCAGGATCAATAACTGATGATACATTTAGACTGATATGATCAATATTTATTGAGCTACACATACAGAAGTCTGTCTCTCAGTATGGTGTCCCAGTTGTTAGGGTCTGCGTGCATGTAGTCCTGTGTGATGCAGCCGTCTGCCAATGGTGCTGGCACTAACAGGAGGACTCATGGAGGACACCACTGCTCACTCACTCACTCACTGAATGTCTGTAATGAGGGCTGTTGGGTCTCCTTGCTCACGCCACATGTGAAACTTATATCATTGGCCTGTCTCACAGTGTCAGACCTACCCACCAAGTTTTATTCCTGTGGGTCTGTTCCTTCTGGGTGCTGCTATTCTTTTGCTGATGAGTGGATTGAGTTGTTGTGTAAAGGTAATAGAACGAGTGGATCAGGGAAATTCAATGTCTGATGATTCTTAATGTTTGTCTCTTTGTTCTAGAAAAATCAACTGAGAGGATTCTCTGCTCAGGGCGTGTGGTGGCAGAAGACGAACCCCCCTTACTCTGATAAAGGGCATCGTCCTCTCCTGCGTGTCCCTTCCTCTAACTCTTGCTTTTGCACTATGATGACAGCGCTAAGAGTAGTGAGTGTAAGAACAGACCTAAGACAGATAGATGAATGTATGAAATTGCAGCTTATAGGCATACAGGCTTTTTTGTACATTGTTAGCGTAGTAGGACCAACTAAGGTTAGAACTGCTTCGTTTGAGGAATAGGTAGAAGTTCCATGAGGTCGTAAACAAAACTTCTACAGTGATTAGTGTGTTCGTTCTTTTCATATTGAAATCCAATGGGGCATTATGATAGCATTTATGTAACGTCCATCTTTACCGCTTAGCCATGCGCCACAGGTGAGTGTAGAACATGAGTGATACGGTTAACCGTGACTGTTTGTTTATGGGTTTCTCTAATTATCGTGATTTACGGAGGAGGCAGGTTTGGCTTTAGCACCTTAGCAGCTGGAATTCAGGAGCCTGGAATGACTGTGAAGGTGAGACCATGGTATGAAATGTGGGACGGTGAGGTTTTGGCCATGCAAGCTGCAGCACTAATCAAAGCCATATTTGCTTGGGCTGATGTTGGCGATGAAAACCACTAAATCTGACATTTGGGAAGCGTGGTGTGGACATGCCGCTGTGGGAATTCGGTAGAGCGCACACTCATGTTTGAAAGTAACTGCCATGACCATAGCTGAGGCTGAAGTGAGCGATGCTCGCATATCGTAATTATGAACATATCTATAGCTCTGTTTTAATTATGCGAGATTTGTGGAAGGATTATGCTGATCCGAAATACCGTACATAGGATTTCCCCGTTTTAGCATGATCGGCTGGGTGGAGAAAGTAATTCAGAGCGGTTTGATGGCAAATGCTCACTTTCAGAGAAACTTCCTGACTTGGTCACAGTGGTTGTGATGGGAACCAGACGTCTGCTGCCCTACGCAGGAGATACAGTAGTGTTAAAGGTATGCTTTTGACAGTAAAGCTCTTTTTAACTTATGGTCAGAGCTGTGGAGCAGGCGCTGTAGCACAGTAGTACCCGACTAAACCTTTCTTCTTTTCAGATCTACTGCAGTTTTACTATTTACCTTACAAGTTCAAAAGACACATGTAGGTTAAAGGAGACCTATTGTGCTTCTACGCAATGTTCCTAACCTTGTTTGGGTTCTACTAGAACAGAATTACATGCTTTCACCCCCCACCCCCCCAAAAAAACACCTGTGTTCATATTGTAAATCTGTATTCAGCCTCTATCTGAAACACTCTGTTAGGGCTCCTGTGTCTTTTAGCCCCGCCTCCTGATGAGCCCAGTGTGCTAGGATTCGTCAGCTTACATATTCTGTTCGGAGCTGGTCAACTACCATAGGGGCATCCTGCTACAAGTGCCGCCTCCACACTGCTATGGCTGTTCTTCCGATGGTCAGTTCCGCTGCATCATTTGGATTCAGTGAGTCCGATCCTGCAAGTCCGGTAGAGCAAACCGGTAGATCCATCTTCACAAGCTAGACTGGAGCAGGATGTTTCAGAGTGGCCAGTTTGTACCGTTTTAGCTCTCTGTGGGTTTCAGGGTGTGCCAAGCTTGCCACTAGGTGGGTAAGCAGGACTGCGTTACGAGATGACATCACCATGTAACAGAGGAAAGGGCTGGAATTCCAGTGAGGCAGTTTAGGCAGTTGAGGAAAGTGGTTTCAGTGAGACAGAGTTTCTTCCCTAGGCGTGTACTTTGGGCTTCTTAACATGCACAGTAAGCTAGAACACAGCGAAAAGAAAAAGGGAGAATCCGGGAAAGCATAAGAGGGAGTCTGGAAGTTTCTCTACAATCAACCGTTTGCCATCAAACCACCTGCAATGACTTTACCAGTGGTGGAATTCCACTTTTTATTCCATATTGAATTTTTACTATACTGTATATCTCTCATTTTCTTAATTGTGTCATTTGCCCCTAAATTTGTTTCGCTATGAAGCATTCTGAATGACTGTATCTGAGGACGGGTCTGTGATGGCGATGTACAGTCGGGCGCTATCGTTTGCATTAGACTGAATATAATTAATGCGTTTGCATTCAGACTTATTCTTTAAACTCAGTGGTGTGTGTTTGTTTCCTCTTAGTGTAAATTGTTAATACTGTTGATACTTATAATACATGTATATTAGAAATAGAACTTATTAAATATATCTACATGAGCCGAGAAGTGATATTTTAATTGTAACATACTGTAATGTAGCACTGAAATCTCTACTGATCTGATAGGGCCTTTGGTTGGAGTAGTGCTTGGGAGAGGATGTCTGGTTTTGATTAGAAACACGTATCTTTATAATAATGAAATGACCTCTTTCGAAGAAGCATCTGCACGTTCTTATTGTTAACCTGAAGCACGAATAAAATTTTCACAAGCTTTTTGGAGCACGCTGGTCTTCTTGGTGAGTCACGAGTTCCTTGTGTTTTACAGAGCATCATGTCTAGTATTTTAGGATGTGGATAAATAAATCCTGGGGCTGAAAGATAAGGCATTTTTATATTGAAATCACATTTGGAAAGGAAGCCAAAGAAGGAAAGCTGCTATTTGTATAATTTAACACGTTTGAAATGAGGAAATTAAACCTTATTAACCACATGTACATGATGAGTTCGACCAATCAGAAACAACCCATAACTCACCGACAGCCTGCTATTTTACCTGGCTATGTTAAAGTCTCAGGCCAGATGAATGATGTGTACGCTTGTCGTCTTGGCATGGACCTCAGTTTATAAATACTAATAGCAATGTGATTATTAAATTCTCTTTTTCATCTTAAGTTTGTTCCCACAAAAACAACTGTTCTCATCTAAAGAGAGAGAAGTTTTCAGTCTCTTCATTTCACTTCGGTCATTTTGTCATTTCGGTCAAGTAGTGTGTTGGTGTACAGTAACTCGGTAAGTGTAATGTGTTAGTGTGCTGTAAGTAGCGTGTTGGTGTACAGTAACTCGGTAAGTGTAATGTGTTAGTGTGCTGTAAGTAGGGTGTTGGTGTACAGTAACTCGGTAAGTGTAATGTGTTAGTGTGCTGTAAGTAGCGTGTTGGTGTACAGTAGCTCGGTAAGTGTAATGTGTTAGTGTGCTGTAAGTAGTGTGTTGGTGTACAGTAACTCGGTAAGTGTAATGTGTTAGTGTGCTGTAAGTAGCGTGTTGGTGTACAGTAACTCGGTAAGTGTAATGCGTTAGTGTGCTGTAAGTAGCGTGTTGGTGTACAGTAACTCGGTAAGTGTAATGCGTTAGTGTGCTGTAAGTAGCGTGTTGGTGTACAGTAACTCGGTAAGTGTAATGCGTTAGTGTGCTGTAAGTAGCGTGTTGGTGTACAGTAACTCGGTAAGTGTAATGCGTTAGTGTGCTGTAAGTAGCGTGTTGGTGTACAGTAACTCGGTAAGTGTAATGCGTTAGTGTGCTGTAAGTAGCGTGTTGGTGTACAGTAACTCGGTAAGTGTAATGCGTTAGTGTGCATAAAGTATCGTGTTGGTGTACAGTAACTCGGTAAGTGTAATGCGTTAGTGTGCTGTAAGTAGCGTGTTGGTGTACAGTAACTCGGTAAGTGTAATGCGTTAGTGTGCTGTAAGTAGCGTGTTGGTGTACAGTAACTCGGTAAGTGTAATGCGTTAGTGTGCTGTAAGTAGCGTGTTGGTGTACAGTAACTCGGTAAGTGTAATGCGTTAGTGTGCTTTTATTAGCGTGTTGGTGTACAGTAACTCGGTAAGTGTAATGCGTTAGTGTGCTGTAAGTAGCGTGTTGGTGTACAGTAACTCGGTAAGTGTAATGCGTTAGTGTGCTGTAAGTAGCGTGTTGGTGTACAGTAACTCGGTAAGTGTAATGCGTTAGTGTGCTGTAAGTAGCGTGTTGGTGTACAGTAACTCGGTAAGTGTAATGCGTTAGTGTGCTGTAAGTAGCGTGTTGGTGTACAGTAACTCGGTAAGTGTAATGCGTTAGTGTGCTGTAAGTAGCGTGTTGGTGTACAGTAACTCGGTAAGTGTAATGCGTTAGTGTGCTGTAAGTAGCGTGTCGGTGTACAGTAACTCAGTAAGTGTAATGTGTTAGTGTGCTGTAAGTAGTGTGTTGGTGTACAGTAACTCAGTGTAATGCGTTAGTGTGCTGTAAGTAGCGTGTTGGTGTACAGTAACTCGGTAAGTGTAATGGGTTAGTGTGCTGTAAGTAGCGTGTCGGTGTACAGTAACTCAGTAAGTGTAATGCGTTAGTGTACTGTAAGTAGCGTTTGGGTGACTATTGACTTCAAGTGGTTGTTAGCGACAGTTGTTTTAGGGGTCAGTGGACATGTAACTAATACTGTTCAGATCCTTTTAAGTACAATTAGTCACTCCCAAAACAACAGTCCTCAGCCCTAATCTGTAATGACTTGTCACTCAGGTAAGTCATAAGGTTCACCGTGAACCAGCATCATGGAGAAATGCCAACCCAGCTCAGAGGCCCTCCCGGGTACTGTACGGGAGGGACTTTAGATGCATAGAGACCACGGTACGACATACCCTCCCACTCACCCGGTGTTTCGTCTACTGATTCAAATGTAATTATGGAAATGAGATTAAAAGCTCCAAAATGAAAATGTTAAATGAATTTTATTTAAACATAAGTTCTATTTACATCTGTAACACGCTGAGTAGTAGTGATAAAAGCTCGGTAGAAAGTGCACATTATTAGGAACGGACAGATCACGAAAGATGCTCTCTTGCAGAAATGACTGAAACTAGCATAATGAAGAATCGCACCACAGAGGACATTTAAAAGCAGTAGGTAGATCTGATGAGAGAAAATACAGTAGTGTTATAGCAATATATTACCCTCCACACACACTCTCGCAGGCACTCTCGCAGGCACTCTCGCAGGCACTCTCGCAGGCACTCTCGCAGGCACTCTAAAGGCACTTTTTGCGCACATTTCAGCACATTAGGAGTGCCTTTAACCGCTTTCCACATCCTGAGGAGTGGGCTTTAGGTCTACCTTAGAACCCCAACTGTGGGCATGAGGAAAACCTTAGGCAGTTTGGAGTCGGCACTCATCCTGTGCTTCATGAGTCACTAAAGGGTTAAATTTCAAACAACAACATACAGGGGTACAAGTTAACCCTTTCCTGACTCAAAGCATGGGATATAGCCATGCACTCTGCAGACTTAAGGTTCTAGGGGTTAAGCAACTGTCTACTACTACAACTGTTATTCTAGTAAAGCCGTAACTCGGCTTTCGCCCAAATACTGTCATATGATCCGAGCCATATTAACTGACTCAGGTAAGATGATAATTTACAGAGGCTGGAGGAACACTTTTTAAAAACAAACACAAACAACATGAAAAAAGAACCAACAGGAACGGCTATAGAGATCTACAGCGAAAACAATTGCACAGTGGTCGTTATTGCATCAGTGGCCCCTTAACATATCTCCATGATGGCGCGACATGTCGCCGCACCGTGAGCTAACTGCAAGGTGAGCGTACGAGCACCTGAGTTACAGGCTGAAGCCCGACAGAGCCAGGTGTTGGGCTGCGTTTCTCGCCTCGAAGTACGAGGTGTCCGTCTCATCATCCGGCTGAGGAATGAAGGGCATGGTCTGGTTCTGTAGGTTGTCCCAGTCCAAACCGGCGAAGAACGCATGCTCCTTCAGCTCTGGAGTGTAATCCACACAAGGTGCACAGTATTAGAGTGGGGTTAAAGTGTTCAGTACCCCTAACAAAATGTGCTTAAAGGTTTTTTAGAGCCATATAAGAACCAATACATATTTCATGGCCAGGTCTTTAAAGAGGTGTTTTTGAAAATGCCTGACGCAGCTCATTAGAAGCCCCACATAAAGTAGACCTAGTCCTATTAGAGAGGTAAGGTCGTATGTCTGGATGCATGTCCAAGCAAAGACCTATTAAACCCATTTTCTAAATTTCCTGTGGGACCTACTGACTCCCCCTGCTGACGCCCCCTACTGACGCCCCAACCTTAATGGATTTAATGAAGGCATGTAGGAATATGGAGGACTTCACTTATGTAACATTTGGATTCAGCCTTGAAGCCCAAGACAGCTGTTTAAAATGCTGTACAAAGAGGCTGTGAAAGTTTTTTGCCCATCTGAAAAGGACTCTTCACGAACATAAAGAAAGGCTTTTTTTAAAAGATGGACATTTTGTTTTTTTTAGTGAAACTTTTCAACAGTAAAATGAAAAATTATAGCCAGGTAAATGGATAGCTTCACATGGTGAGCACTGAAACGTTTACCATGTGTAATTTCATTACCTTTTTAGATACAGACTAATTAAAACTTCATGAACTAATAAATAATATATAGATATGAAATTGTAAACCCTACTTTTAATTCCTGTAAACAATGCATTATGCAGGGTATATTGTAAAATCCTTCAAAGATCTACAGGGGCTGGACAATGAAACTGAAACACCTGGTTTTAGACCACAATCATTTATTAGTATGGTGTAGGGCCTCCTTTTGCGGGCAAAACAGCGTCAGTTGGTCTTGGGAATGACATATACTGCGTCCTGCACAGTGGTCAGAGGGAGTTTAAGCCATTCTTCTTGCAGGATAGTGGCCAGGTCACTACGTGATGCTGGTGGAGGTTCATCCTTCTTGGTGGTATGCTGACATTACCCTGGATACCGTGGCTCTTGATACATCACAAAGACTTGCTGTCTTGGTCACAGATGCGCCAGCAAGACGTGCTCTAACAATCTGTCCTCTTTTGAACTCTGGTATGTCCCATAATGTTGTGTGCATTGCAGTATTTTGAGCAGAACTGTGCTCTTACCTGCTAACTGAACCTTCACACTCTGCTCTTACTGGTGCAATGTGCAGTTAATGAAGATTGGCCACCAGGCTGGTCCAATTTAGCCATGAGACCTCCCACACTAAAATGACAGGTGTTTCAGTTTCATTGTCCGACCCCTGTATTACATGGCATCATGTGCTCACCTTTCAGACCAGCCCGCTTGTTTACATCTGTAGTCAGCAGAATCTCTATGGCATTTCTGGCATTGTGGGATAATTCCTCTTCTCCATCGGGCCATGGTATGTCTGCTCACATCATTATCAGGATTAGAAGTCTCATAATGCAGCACAACACAGTTGAAGAATGACAGTGGTCTATAAATGAGTACATGATGTGTAAAGCTGTCATACACCACCGTTCAGACGTTTCGGAATCACTGGCTGTGATGTATACATTGTAATTTATATAGAATAGACTGAAATACTTTAAACGGCATATACAGTTATTAACTATATTAATTTCTTGAGATATCTGCCTTAATATGTCATCACCACGGTTCAAATACCAGCCATTCTCAAAGTTAATTTTATCATTGTGTGTCCATGTTTTACAGATGTACAGTCATTACAGAATCTTCTACAGCTCATCATTCCAAACTTGTCAGAAACCCAGGTCCCAGGTTTTTAGAACGTCCTATAACGTAGCTGAACCCTGTAAAGAATAGTAGCTACGGCTGAAGAATCATTTTCCTGTTCTATTAACCACAGATATCATCAAACAACGCTGGCTTAGTTGGGGTACTCTGTATCAGTCCAGGTCCAGTGGATCAGATAACCTTGGGGTTCATGAAACCTGTGATCCTAAACTTCAGTACTAATATCAGCTAATATCTGCTCACATAGTTTAGTTATAAAGGAATGAATCACCTCGGTTGAGAATGTTCTGGAACACAAGCTGAGGTGTTTCATCGTTGAATGGCGGGACTCCAGTAAGGAACTCGAACAGGCAGACGCCCAGCGCCCACCAGTCCACCATGAAATCTGTGTAGGGGAGAAAAACAATCACCACTCTCTTATAAACTTTATCCATCTATATACAACATGTTAGACTGTGATCACAAGCCTACTCTACAGCTGTGAGAGCGGGGGAGGAGGAGGGGAGGGGTAAAGTTAATGATTGTAGGGGGGATAAAAAGCGTTGACATTATTAGCATAGCGTAAAATTTGGGACAATTTATCAAGAATTACGTTGGATATGAAATTTCAGACATGTTTTTTAATCAGTGATGGTCTAAAACAGGAAAACATTTACAATATTTACTTTTAAAAATGAAAATTTTTTGACTCTTTGAACTACGCTTAGTCCTAAAATGAATATATTTAAAAAAAAATAATTTAAGTAATTGTCTTAAGTTATTCATTTATTTATTATTTTATGCCTATTTTGTAATCTTTATATAATATATATAATTAAATAAACTATATATTATTCATTTATATATATTTTTTTGTTATTAAATATTGTGATGTCAGACACATGACACATTGGGTTGTTTTAAATGAACGCTTTATCGTTTGTGGGGCATCACTGGCACCACATGTACAAGGTCATTTGATCTGTTCGGTCATCGCAGCTCTGGCAACGTGTTAATCACAGACACTAATCCTATTTATTTAATGAATTATTTATGCTCAGGTTTACATTGAGAGGGGACCCCCTGATTTACAATGTAGCAGAGAGCCACAAGGAGGATAAAACTAAATAGGACTGGCAACACAAAATGAAAGATTTCAGATGAAAGATAAAATCAAAAAAAGATTACAAAATAGACATAAAATAATAAGTAAAAAAATAATAAAAATTAAAGGAAATTAAAGCAATATTTAACTAAAATATTTACAAACAGAGCAAAGATAAATAGAAATTAAAATTGAGTCCAGCTTTAGACTTAGCCTACAGCTTGTTCCAGCTCACTGGTGCACAATAACTAAAGGCTGTTTTACCCAGCTCAGTAAAAACTCAGTAGATTAAAATCATTTGAGTGGGTTTTGTAAAGTGCATCTTTCTTAGTGAGCATAGAGGTAATAACTCATATTTATTGTGTATATGATTTATCGTGTGGCTCCAACTGTTTAGCTCCCCTTGTTACATGCTCCTATGAACAGCTAGCAAAGAACCAAACCCCTAACTACCCAATATGGGCATGTACAACTGTACGGCCCTAGTCTTGGATAGATGAGCCATTAGTAATAGTCAAACCTGCTGCCTTGGCCAGTTGCCACACTCAGAGGTCTAAACAATGACCCTCCTTATGAATAATAAGGGCCAAAATACATATTGCTGCTAATGAGTTACTACTCTGATTCCATCACCAATAATGTTTGCATCACCACCAATAAAATTGTAACCCTCTTATGGCAGACGTTGTCCCAGGCTGTTCCCAATGGACCCACATCCGGTCTGAATTTTCCACCAGCACCAGGTAAGGCCAGGGGTGATTTCTCAGTTACCCAAATAACCCATGTACAAATATTAGAACTGTCCTATAGAGCCCCTCAGCTCTTCTGCTTCTGGACAGGCTGGACTTTGGGCTTAAGTTTTATGGCTAACTGAGAAATCCTGCTTTGTGGAAACCCCCAGGTGTGCTTGGAGCTGGAACAGAACAAAGCCAAGTAGGGATCCTTCAGGACCAGCAAGACGTTTCTGCCAACTTTCCAATGGAACGTCCCAGAAATCCCAAGTTCAAAGAGCATCACTGAAGCGGTAAGAATGGCAAGTCAAGCACAGCCAATCATGGAAGTGATTACCCAACAATTAGTCAGCCGATTCCCTTCATCAAGGTCATAATAAAGGACGCTCCAACCAAACAGCGCTCGAGTGGCTAATAACGTGTGAAAGACAACGATGGCCATCTTTCATTCGTTATTAGCTCCGTAGGCACGCTTGGATGAAGGTGTCCTTTATGGAGAAGCTGCTTGCTCATGCACCACCACTCTGAGCACAAATTCAGCACTCAATACAAACTTCCAACGTACTCACCGCACTCAAGTGAGCCTGCAGCTAAAAGACAAGGTCCAATAAAGAAACCATTCAGTACACATAGCAATCAAACAGTGAGCTGCACATCAAAGGTATGAAAGGTTGAAAAAGTTACTGTGTAGATACTACAATTATGCTATACATGGTGTGCAGTATATATGTGGTTGGTGTAGCTCAGTGGGCAACACCACCACTAATTAGGGTGCCACCTCTACATGTGGGAGACTGGGGTTTGAATCCCAGTCTGGGTGACTATGCTGAGCTACACCAATAAGAGTCCTTGGGCAAGACTCCTAACGCTACGCTGGCCTCCCTGTAATCATTAACCTCTGGATAAGAGCGCCAGCTAAATGCCATTAATGTAATGTAAATGTAAATGCAGTATACTTATGTAAGCCTAATTCCAATTCCATCTCCTCTTACCGTGATATTTGCCCAGCAGGAGTTCTGGGGCCAAGTAGTCAGGCGTGCCTAGGATGGGAGCCCCCTCCACGGGTTCTGGACCTCTCCGGACACTCTTGGGTGTTCGATAAGGGGTGTGGGACAAAACCATTGGCTGTGGAGTCTGGGGTGTTTATTAAAACACAAACAAACAAGGATGAGCCTAAATAAAACCAGAGCATAAGGATTCCCCTACTGCATCCTTTACATTCTAAACAAGGCAAAGTCTAAAAACTGAATTACAAATCGAGGATAAAAAGCTCCCTTGGTCAACTAAGCATACTGATGGCATCTGTTTTAATGTAAATGCATATTAATAACAAAACCAGAAGCAAAAAAGTATTGATGTTTGTGTTTGACTCATATCTACTGTATCATCACTGTAGAGCTGTAGGAAATCTGTAATACCACTCCTGTGAAATTCATGTGCCAGCTGTCTAGATGGCATTTCATTTATTTGCTAGGCATACTTCATAAATCAATAAATGAATAGCAATTCCTGCATCATTAAACGGTTCACAGGTCAACATGTCGAATAAGGGATCACATTGACAGAATGGAGACATTGTTTTGTGGAAATTTGTTGATAATATGAAGGTCTATGACATATTTAACTCTATTTATGGTGAAGGGATAAACTACAAATCTACACCAATCGTCAGAAGAGTAGCTGCACCCAGAAGGAGGTGTGGGAGTGCGGTGCTGTTGGAAAATAAAGGTGACCAGGATCAATAACTGATGATAAATTTAGACTGATATGATCAATATTCATTGAGCTACACATACAGAAGTCTGTCTCTCAGTATGGTGTCGGGCCGCCATGTTTGCTAGTGCAACACTCCAGACGTCTCGGTATGGAGCTGTAGAGGTTCCTAATGGTGTCCTGTGATGATCCATCCCATGCACCTTGAATATCCTCACACGGTTCCTGCAGATGGTGTGGTAGGGGTGGAGGTGGAGTGATACCAGGCCTTCTGGACGTGTGATGCATGAAAAACCGTTCATCTTGGCGCCAACCACAGTGCCTCCACACACGGATTGTCTCCTCCACCGATACAAAACCGCAGTCTTTGGTGACGGTGACGTGGTGGTAAGGACAGTCATGGTAACGGCCTGTGTGCATGTAGTCCTGCGTGGTGCAGCCGTCTGTCAATGGTGCTGCACCAACAGGATGACTCTTGGAGGACACCACTGCTCACTGAATGTCTCCAATCGTGGCTGTTGGGTCAGTCAGGACATGTCAGACAATCCATTGGTTCTCTCTCTCTGCGTAGGTCTCCGGGACCGTTTATGGCGCTGGTGTGTGCCTTCTTCTATGCACTGCTGTCAACAGCGTGCTATGGTAGTATCCGTAGAATGGTACGGTATGGCACACAATATGTCGATAAGACCATCCCCCTTCCCGGAACCCTACTACATGACCCCTCTCCAACTCTTCCAACTGCTTTAGAACTCTTCTCTGAGGCATACTCCACTCGCAAAGGATGCAGCCAACACAACAGCACGAGTAAGAATGGAAAGCACGCACAACAAGACGACCTCATGTAGTCGGTCATGTACAGCAATACGGCTGTCCTTGCTTATATCACATGTGCGGCCTTGAGTGAAACTTTTCGTTTGCGTGTCAAACTTACCCAACAAGTTTCAGTCCCGTCAGTTGATTCCTTCTACGTGCAACTATTGTTTTGGCGAAGAGCATAGTCCCCAATTGTTAACCGCTATTTTACTAAGTCTGGAATTTTCTTGTCCAATAAACCATTTCACACTAACCAGTACTTTAAACCAAGCCCTGTTTATATTTACATTCCCCTGAAACATTTAACATGTCCTCTGATGGCCTACCTGGTACAGCGAGCTGTTGAGGCTTGGCCTTTTCTTCTGCACCGGGGTCACAGCAGTCGGGGCGCTGTGAAAGGAAGAAGAGGCCGACATGTCCATGGCATCCATGGAGGCAATACTGAGGCGAGAGTTGTAGGACATGTTGGATCGGTTAATGGAGCTGCAGTAGCTTCGGAAGGCCACCACGTTTCTGGGTTTAAGGAAAGACGGTGATTTGACCAAGCTGCTGGACCTAACGTGGAGATGGTCCAACACAGAGCAATCTGATTCACTCTTCTGATGATGCGCGTTGCGCTGCTTCGGTGTGCCTGTTGCAAAAGCATCTTCCGTTTGTGGCGGAACAACAGCAGATACCTCGTGTTCACCCAGCTCCTGGAATGAAGACAGGAGAGCACCTCTTGGGCAGCTTTTTGGGGGAGGGGTGTTTGTAATCACAGACATGTCATGGACTGAGCTGTCCGAGTCCAAGCTAAGGCTTCTGCTCAGCTGTCGGTCAACATCGGGAGAAGAAGCGAAGCTGGAGCTGGCCACAGCGCAGGCATTTTCTCCTGGCTCTTCCAGCTCGCATAAAAGATTCTTGGCCACACTGGCAGGGCTGGACTGTTTGGGGATGCCCTTGTCCAACTGATCTGAGGCTTTCCACGTTGCTGCACCACTACCCAACCCAACGGCAGAGAAGATCCCGGTCAGTCCTGTATGCCCTCTGGCATCATTCTCTGGGATGGGAAAACACCTCTTGTACTCAACGTCGCTCTTCTTGGCTTGAATCTCGGCTTGCTCAGGGCTTTTGTCCACCAGGGCAAACCCTCGTTTCACTGAAGAGCTGGGCTTTAGAGCCGAGATATTCTCCAGAGACGGGTTAGTGCAGGCGAAACCTGTCTCAGGTTTTGCAAGGCTGTTCTCAAATGACTGTTTGAGAGGAGTCTTACGGTAGGGAGAAAAGCAGAGATCAGCTTCGGTGAAGTGGAGCCTCTTTCCTGCGGAGGTATCTGGCTTTACGTTCCTCAGGCTCACAAGCTTATTAAGAGACTGTGACCTCGAGTTTAGGTTGTGGAGTGGTGTGAGCGGAGTCTCGTTTCTAGGCATCCATATTCCAGTTCTCGTGTTTCCCTCGGAATCAGTCACAGAACGGGTCTGTCCCGCTCGGTCAGCTACAGCCTTTCCATGTGGAGGTGGGAGGTTCTCACCGTCTTCCAGTTTCTACAAAAGCACAGTGGAATTATTAGCGTTCTGCAATATTACCATCAGCCAAATATTGCTACGTCAATTTTTGTCTCCGACGTCCAAGGACAACATCCTGCTCGCGCTTTCACATGACCTTGACTCTCTCGTTACACACCAGCCCAAATCAGAGTAATGTTAACAGAGCAAGCAATTAGCACAATTTTAAAATTATAACTGCAATGATGAATCATTTTCTTAATTGAGGGATCTACAGATTATTTAAAATATATATTTATGCCAAACAATGAATATGCACTTAACTGAACATAAAAATAAAAAAATAAAAAAAGACTTAGTCTTTCAAACATATAATCTTTGTAAATACATAACATAATATTTATATCACCGTCCAAATAAAAACAAGTATATCCAAAAAGGCAAGTTTACAGGAGAGGCAAAAACCTCATTTAATTATAATGCAAGTTAATGGAACCAGACGTCTTTCCAAGCCCATTCCAAGGGCCATTTCTGCACAATGTGTTCTGCACTATTGTGTTCACATGAGGCACACAAGTACAAAATTAGCAAGAATGGAGATACATCTTTTTCATTTTACAGTGATATGCAACATGATGTTTACCACTGCAATTTGATTAAAAGGATAAAAATATTGCAGAGTCATTGAGAAGGAACATATGTATTGCTGAACAGTGATAGCATTAAATCCATCCATTAATGCATTACCAGCAGGTTTGGACTGTCCTTGGTATGTATGTAAAAGGCTTTTTACCTGCTCATCTTCCCACAGAGGGCTGATGCAGCTCTCAGAGTCAGTGGTGGATGGCAGGAGGCATGAGTGAGCGCTGCCAACACTTAAGGACTCAAACCTCTTCCTGGACTTCAGCAGCCTGGGGGTCAGGCTTTTGGCCAGTACACTGGGGCTAAAGACACTGTTAGCTCCTGAAATAGAGAAGACATGCTCTGCTAATAAAAATACAACCAGGAAATAACTGCATGGATCAGGACCTCTCTGCCTGGGGTTATGGGTAATATGACCATGTTATCATCACTGTGAAACAGCAATGTGATCTACAGTCATCAGTAGTTCCTATTAGTAGATCTTATCTTTGTTTTATTCTGTTGTTTCTTATTATTTTCCATCCTATTATTTTTAATACAGGTTATTTTTGCAGTTGAATTAAAATTTCAACCTGATGAGAAACTTACACCAATCAAATATCTAGTGTATAAAGACAAAAAGAAATTGACTACTGACACAAAAACTGAATTTCAGCTGCTACATATTTTCAAGGTATATATTTTAAAGTATATATATTTTTTTAATATAGAATATATCTCTATACTAAAAAAAAAAAGAATATATATAACCAATCGCTTCATTAGGAAAACTCCTTGCATCTCCATCTCAGTGGCCATTACATCAGCTCCACTGACCATATCGGACACTCTGTAGGTGTACAGGTCCAGACTGTAGTCCATCTGTTTCTCTGTATACTGTAATACCCTGTTCTTCAATGGTCAGGACCCCCACAGGACCCCCACAGAGCAGGTATTATGTGGGTGGTGGATCATTCTCAGCACTGCAGTGACACTGACGTGGTGTGTTAGTGTGTGTGGTGCTGGTGTGAGTGGATCAGACACAGCAGTGCTGCTGGAGTGTTTAGACACTGTGTCCACTCACTGTCCACTCTATTAGACACTCCTACCTTGCTGCTCCACCTTGTAGATGGACAGTTAGAGAAGATAGCTCTCACACAGTGCAGTGTTGATCAGCTGGCTTAAATTTCTTTATAAATGGTCACAGGATTCTGCCCAGAGATGGCTGGATACATTTGGAGTGCTGAGAATGATCCACCACCCATGTAACACATGCTCTGTGGTGGTCCTGACTATCGAAGAACAGGGTAATAAAGTATACAGTAAAAACAATATCTCACGTATCGCACAAATGTATTTATGTTAGCATTATAATGCTGTGATTTAGTCATATCTCCCAGCCTTAAATGCAGTCCCACATGTCAGATAACACAAAGATCTTATTGTGAAACATACCAAGGGCTCGTTTGGGACCCACAGGTGAGTGCAGAAGGTCCCTCCTTCTGGCCAGCAAGGGAGAACATAAGGAACTCTTTCTCTGCTCAGCTTTCCCACAAGACACAGGGCTGGCAATGGCTGAAGCGCTGCTGTGACGCTTGCCTTCCATCACCGGAGTATTCTTATACACAGAGGAAACAGAAACACAGAGTTAATTTACTGTGCAAGACGCTTCAGCTGACTTTCTGATAAAAAAACGAGACACCCATATTTCTTCAGCATGCTGTTCATTTGCATATGCCTTATTATACTCACAAGACCAAGGGAACTTATCAAGGACAGAACTTGACCAGGCGTTCTGAAATAATCTTTCTTCGGCTTTGCCAAAGACGGCGTGGTCAGTATGTCCATTAGATTGAGTTCTAGAGGGTAAACAAGCATTTCTATTAGCCACAGCTTCACAGATCCAAAACAAAGACAAGAACAGTA